>SNQJ01S0064653.1:14880-55571 GCA_010110895.2 Picea sitchensis
AAGAATTGAGATGTTTTGGCTTGTCTATCTTATTGCATATGGTTGAGGTATGTTCCATGGTTATCTCTTTCTATTGTTTGCTGCATACACACATATAAACACATCTAAAAGGTAGATCAACAAAGTGTTTGACGAAATACCTCACTCAGAAAAAGTTTTAAAAAGACACCAAAACAATGATGATCCTTGCATAATGGCTTGGGATCATTACAGAAAGGTAGTTATAGCCTGATTCAACCTTCGATACTGGTTCAGATCCAACTACCCTGGGTTCCTCCAAAGACATTCATGCATCAACTCAGGGGTGAGGCTCTTCCTTGGATAACTAAATAGGGATAAAAATGCACCATGTAGCTATATAGAGAAGGAAGGAAAAATAGAAAAGGAGTTTCCAGATATGGGATGCAACTCAGAGAATGATGGGGTTTATGGAAGCTTGCTAAAAGAAATCCAGCATGATCTTGCACCTTTTTTCTCCCATCCATGCCCCCAATGGTGCATTTATACCATCCTTGAGAGGTTCAAGATGTTGAATTCCATTTTGTACAGGAATATGGAGGTTGGGAAACGATCCCAACCAAAAACTCACCCAAAAATGTGGAATTATTTTATTTTTCAAATTTTTTTAGGGCATCTACGGGTTTCAAGCTAGAAAGGCACAGATGCTCGCGTGTTGCACAAAGTAAATTGGCATTTTTATTAGCAAGCTAGGGAAAAGTGTTGGGCCATGTCACAAATTCATAGATGTGGTGATTTGTGCTATAACATATGCCCCCTAATGTGTGAGGTCGGAAGGGAAAGTGATGAACAAAATACATTATAACTCTAAGAGGCGAGGATGCAATGAAAGAATATATGAAGGTTCCTAAGACAACTGATAAAAAAAAAGAAAATGTCAGCCAAAATTAAGTAAGAGTATTCTATATCCCAAGTCGGGCATATTCATGCTTAGGAGTGATGTAAGCATGGCCGTCGAATCAAATACACTGTGGATCCATGGCATATATGAAATTATGACTAATTTCCATGGCCAAGAGCAATACATAGTGGATCCATGTGATATATATGAAGTAACAAGCATGTCCACGAGGAATACACAGTGGATCCATGTGAAAGTAGTTCATAGCCACAAATAGATACACAATGGAGCTATGTCTCAAAATCAAGAACATAGGATATATGGGACCAATGGTGTGAAAAAATTGATCCTCTGCAAGTACCAATGTCTGTGGGGTGGTACAAAATATGTCGGGTAGGAGCACAAAATATGTGATGCTCGTACTTCTCTCGAATTCTTCAAAATGATATGTCATGGTACGCGTCTACACTATGTGAATAGACATGTTGGGGTTGAACATAGTGAGACAACATTTGATTACCGATCATTTATGTATACCATTAACAAACATGAGACAACTCATCAATGATGATAATGGGTGTCAATGTACCATGGAACAATCTAACAACTGTGAATAAATGATTTGTTGTAGAACAGATGGTAGGATATATCGAGAAGGGGACATCAATGTATTCCCACTTTCAATAGCGAGGGAACCTACCAGTGATGACTGCAAGCCCCAAGGTACCAAATATTAAATATTCAAAGAAACATCAATAACTATAGAATGACAAAGATTGTATGAGAATCCGTCTACAAAAATAAAGCATTCTTACAGTCCATAGAAATAGTAGTTATCTTCACTTGAAGTAGTTCAAAGCTCCGATCTACTTCTACACAAAATTTATTCTATAATATGTTGGCCCTAAGCGATTCTCAATATTAGTTAACAAAGTATATGTTCTCAAAAAAGTTCTTGGGTCTATACAATGCTTGAAAAGACAAAAGTCCGTTTCAAATGAGCTTCTATCCTATTTTATACAAAAATTAGTAACTCTCATGTGTCCTTTCATCTTCTTCTTGAAGAGGAAGTTAAAAAATAGCTCATCTTCTCTTCCCTAATGACAAGTGTGCAACAAGGGATGGAATTTATAGTAGTTAGGAAAAGTATGAAATAAAGTGTAGGTATCATGTCCTTTTCCTATGAACTTTTGCATCTGAGGTAGGTCATCCAAACTTCCAATTGATCATAGAGTGATTTGATCCTCCTATATGTCATTTGTTATAATGTTGCATTGTTCATAGAAATACTTTCATTGAGGATGCTCATATCCTTCTCTAACTTTGTCAAGAAATATTGCACCATCGTATGCATTTTTACTGGTTGTAGCAGATGTTGATCAATAAGGTTGGTGGAGACGAAGGTAGTTTCTTCAGCTATTTGTTTCCTTCTATTTGTGTTGTCCTGAACTGAATTTACCATTTATTCCACTACTAGGTTCTTTCCAAGTTCATCTAACCTTGGGAGGCAGCCATTTATGATTAGTTCTTGAGCATCCTTGTTGATCCTTGAACACATTTCAATAGATTTGGTTACTTCTCTATCAACTTTATGTCCTATCTATTGGAAATGCCCCAATGTGTACAAATCGGTCTTTCTCCTAGATTTTGACGGCCTATATAATTCAAGAGGTGCATCAGGATTTTCCTCTATACACCTATCTATGTAAGCTATACCTTCACAGATAGTGTTGTAATGCACAAGCTTCAATTGTATCTAGTTGTTTTGGTCAATGACTATGACAGTTGCATCTTGGAAGAGGTGTAGATGGACGTACATGTCAATAATGGCACCTTCCAAGTCATTTCTAACCTTCTCGAAACTGACTTTAAAGCTTTGGAGGATTCTTTCATCCACTTTCATCTACCGAAGATTTTCCTCGAGTTCTCTGATCTTTAACTCCTTCTCTTCATTTTGTTTGCATAACCTTTGTATGTTATCTGTATTGGCATCCATGAATGTAGAAAGGGCTCTAGATATTGCCACAGGATCCTCTCTAACATCTCTCATGACTCGTACCTAAGTGACCATTGATATAGGAGCCCCTTTCGTCACTGGAATATTCTTAACTTGCTCTTGTATGATCCTACCAATTTTACTGTCATACGTGAAGCTTCCCAGATCTAGCACTTCAAGTGGTTGAAATGGTTCCCATAGTCCAAGGCCTAAACCACTACCTATTGTATTTTTCTTTGTGCTTGCGGTAGATGTTCCTCGGATATATACATCCATGGGGCATGTGTCATCCCTTCTTATTTCTACATTTTTATTTTACCTTTCCTCCTCAGTAGCTTTATCGGATGCTTCCTTCACTGCTTTTTCAATTATTTTTGTTGTTACTCTTACTTCTTATGCCAGGTCTTTTTCTCTTACTGTTACATCTTTTTCTTTGGATTCAACTTTGGCTTTAGCTTCGTCGGCCTCAAATTTTTTCTTCTTCTTGGCATCATTCTTCTTTTTCAACACCTTTTCTTTATCCCTCCTCTTTTTATCTACTGTTTTTTCTTCTTCCTCCTCGGTAGATCCTGAATAAGTTTAGATAGATATGGGAGAAGATCTCTCAACTTCCTCTTGTTCTACCTCTTTTCAGGTCGCCTCTCTTGTTGCTTCTTCATCAATGATCCTTCCCTTTGGCTAGCCACGCCTACTGGAAATGATTTCATCGTATGTTCTATTATTTTGATGCACCTCCTCTTCTTCCCATATTTCAATAGTATACTCATAAGCGAGCCTGATGCTATTGAAGTTTTCCCTTACGATATTTATAGATCGTGTATTCTGAATATTTATTTTCCAAAGTGATACAAAATTAATATTTCTACCTCTGCTTGGGCTTGTTTGGTATTCTCGAAGAAATAGTTACTGATGTATAAAGGTAGTGGGGGGCATATTGCTTTCTTAAACCTATACAACATTCCTCCAACCCCATGTATAATTGATCCATATTATTTTCAGCATGAGATGAGAGTGGAGATATAATAAATAAACGTACAGAGATGTATCGGATATTCAACAATATAACATAAATATATCATAGATGCAACCATAAACACACAGATACAATAATACACAATTTCTATTAATGTGTGAAATTTACAGAACTGTAAAAATACAAAGTGAAAGACTCGCTAGAATGGTGGGAACTTATCTCTTAGAATATATGTGACAGTTACTCGCATTCAAAAGAATATGATTTTACAATGAGTCTTCAAATGCATTTTTATCATAAAGAAAATTTAAAACCCTAACCCCAAAAGATGAAAAGACAATTGTTTTGTGGACCACGTTTTGGGTAGTTTAGTGTATCAACTTTCTAGGGGCGTAACTTTGGCATACAATCTTTGTTTGGGGCGTACGATAGATCATTGGAAATGTATCATCAAGGAGATTCATTTTGGGGGCTCAATCAGAGACTTCAACTATCATTGAGAATCTCTATCCCGAAAAACCTTCATTTAGGCCCTCAAAATGGCCCCAGAAGTTAAAAACTGCTAAAAATAGTAAATTGAAAAAATTGCCAGAAAATTGTTGTGAACCAAATGGAAGAGGTGGGTGGACACCAATATACACCTGGATCAATCCTCCCTCTTTAGGAAGCAATAGTATCCATTGTGTTGATTTCTCGGGGGAGAGGGGAAAGCGATTGAATCTTGGTGTGTTGCTTTCCTTGCTGGATACGTTGCGTTGTGGAAGGATGTCATGAACCTGTTGTTGGAGGGGTTGAATCTATTCAATTGGTCGGGCTACATGAGATGTATAGGTGAAGAAGGAATATGTGTGATTTTTTTCATTCTTGTCGACCTGCTTCTGTTGGATAGAAGGTTCTTGGGTCAAGGTTGTAGTGGTTTCAGTATCCTTTTGTTCACCTTTTGAACAGATTGTGAAGAAGATGAATTTTGTAGTATGAGATACTACCTTGCGGCATTGTTTAGGTGGGACAGTAGTTGGAACTACCTCTAGTATCCTGTAGAGATGACCCCCTAGAGTAAAAATGACACTACGGGGTCGAGACTCATAGATAGCATGGCACTTCCACATATATGGTTGTCCCAAGAGAACATCACAAACATACAGCGGGGAAACATCACATAATACCTCATCCTTGAAGGGTTGGATGTTATATGACAATCAACATTGTTGGTTGACATGAAGATCTCGTACTTGGCGAAGCCACCCAATGTTGTATGGTTGCGGGTGTGGTGTTGTTGAAAATCCTAACTGTTTGATGAACTCTGTTGAGATGAGGTTCTTTTGGCTTCCATTATCAACAATAAAATGTAATGGGGTCCCCTTCACCCACATTTGTGAATGAAAAAGGTGCTCCCCCTCTTCAGGATCTGTGGGTTCTTCTGGTTGAATTGTTGCAGTTGCGACAATAGCAGTGGGGTCTACATCAATGATCTTTCTTCTATAAATATTTTCTAAATCAAGTTCTAAATTAGGGTTCGACTCCTTGTCTTTGATCTCAGCCACCAATGACTTTTTTGAGTGACATTCATCGGTTTTGTGCCAACAGATTTTGTGGAAATCCCACTATTTTTCGGTGTCCTTGTTCGTCTTTATGTGACCCTTCTTTTCCTGTGGCTTGTACTGGTTTTCAGGAGACTATTTGTTAGGGAGATCTTTATCATAATTTGATTGTTTTGGATTTTCATATCCGAACTCCCGTTTTTTCTGGTGCTTAAGTTTCTGCTCAATTTTAACAACATATCGATAAGCAACATCGAGTGATGAGATGTCCAGAAAATCCATTTCAGTTTGGACGTATTTGTGTAGAGCCCCACAGTATTTTAGAACCAAATGTCATTCAGAGTCTTTGATACCCATCTTGGTGCACAATATATGTAATTTATTGGTGAAATACATAATTTCTTGGCCCCTCTCTTGCCGTAGTGTGGTCCATCTGATGTGCTGGTCCTCATAGTTTCCAACATGGTAATATTGTTCCTTTACTGCACCCACAAAAAAATCCCAAGTGGGCTCAGCCCCATATATTCCAAACTCCTCTATGGATGTTTTCTCCCAGTAAGTTTCCCACCAATTTTTGACATGGGGGAGAGCCTTAAGGAGTGTGAAGGTGATGTTTTCCCTGTCGGAGAAATTATGAAGAGAGAAATAACCTTCTAGCAGATTTAATCATTTTTCTAGGGCATATGCATATATCTGTCCTTAAAATATGGGAATATCAAAATTAACTTGTACCTTGAAAGGTGAGGTGCCTCCAAAGTGGTCGCTTGATGAAGACATGCATGTTGTTATCGACAGATGTTGAAGGATGTGGGAAAAATTCTCCATCATTTCGTCCCTCTATCGCATGAGAGCTTGCTCAAGCAACAGATTAATAGAATTGTTTTCTCTGTCATTTTTATTTTCTTCCGAGATGGAGGGTTTCTTGGGTGTGCGATAGAAATTTTCCTCAAGAGAGACAAGCTCGAGACCCAACTTGCTATACTTGGACCTCGTCAGGGACATGCACTGAAAAACGATCAAGAGCATCCTGCTCTGATACCACTGATCCTGATTATTTTCGGCATGAAATGAGAGCGGAGATATAATAAATAAATGTACAGAGATGTATCATATATCCAATAATATAACATAAATATATCAAAGATGCAACCATAAACACAGAGATACAGTAATACACAATTTCTATTAATGTGTGTAATGTACAGAACTTTAAAAATACAGAGTGAAAGACTCGCTAGAATGGTGGCAGCTTATCTCTGAGAAGAGATGTGATGGATACTCAAATTTGCAAGAAGATGATTTTACAATGAGGCTCCAAAGGCCTTTTTATCATAAATAAAATCCAAAACCCTAACCCCGGAAGATGAAAAGCCAACAGTTTTGTGGACCCCGTTTTGGGTAGTTTGGTGTATCAACTTCTCGGGAGCGTAACTTGGGCATACAATCTCTGTTTAGGGAGAACGATAGCTCGTTGGAAAGGTATCGTCGAGGAGATTCATTTTGGGGACTCAATTAGAGGTTTAGGCCATCATTGAGAAGCTTGATCCTGAAAAACCTTCATTTAGGCCCTCAAAATGGCCCTAGAAGTTAAAAACTGCTAAAAATAGTAAATTGCCAAAATTGCTAGAAAATTATTTTGATCTAGATGGAAATGGTGGGTGGCCACCAATATCCACCTATATCAATAAGAGTCTAGTAGAATACTTCCTAAAGGATGATCTTGTCAGGTACAAATCATGGAAGTAGGTGAGGTGGCTTCATCGCACCATATACCCTTATATAAGTGAAATTCTCCATTAGATACCAGTCCTCGATTCTTCTTACGACCACTATGGATTTGTCTGTCATACAAGGGGGAGTGGTGTAGAATATAAATTCATATAATGGAGAAAGGAAGTGTTCACTAATTCTTCGGTATTCCATACGGTATTTGTGCTCCCAAAGCACTTTGCAATATATATGGATTGAAGCATCGGCATATCCAACTCCACCCCATGTTTAAATACCTGTGGGTTGTGCACATTATGTCCAGGAGGTACAAGGACATATGGAAATTGGGAAATATTCTTGGTCATGCTTGCGTTACTGTAGAGATGGAAATAGTGGGATTTTTAGACAATATATCTTCCCAATAGAATGAAACACCTACATTTGCGCAGAAATAAATCAAGGGCATGTATGATAGGGAGAATTGAGTTGTGTCTGGATCCCTATATAACCTTCATAGCATGGCCACCAAATACTGATAGGGCCTTCTTAAGTTATTCGTGGGGTACTAAATCTTAGGCTTGTATTTAAATTGTTTTTCATCCCTATACCATTTGGGAAACAAGTCTTTTGGCATATATTCAAATTCATTGAGGATCTTGCTATCCAATATTTTATTACCTTCTTCAATGTGATAGCATATAGCTATAAATTATGGTCGAAATGAAGCAATAGGTTCCTTTCATGCATTGAAAACATATCGACTATTTAATTTGATGTTCGTCAAAATCCATGAAATGGTCTCTTTGCAGGGGAAGATTGTTGGGTGTGTTGCCACCCTGAAGATCCCCGATTTTCTAATAATTTTTAACACCTAGAGTTCATTTGGATCTTTTGCTTCTGTAAATAAATTTGACTTCTTAAACATGTAGTACATTTCCCCCCATTTCATATTTTCTCCATCCTTTTCCAAAATTTAAATTGTGTGATCATATATAGCCCCGACTATTTCAACCTCTTCTATTTGTTGGGAGCTCCTAGAGGGCTCAACTCCAGATACTTTTCCTGTTGTCTTCTTCCACAATGACATATTTGTACCTGCCAAAAAGATAAGTTTAGGACAATATAACAAGACGCAATATACCAGTCTAAATGCAACTAAGAAGATTGAAAGTAGACAATGCTTAAGAACCTTGGTAAAAATTTAGAGGCAAAAGGCTAGATGTTAGGCATGAAAGTCAAAATAGGAGGCCGAGGAAATAGCTTCTTCGATAAGGATGAAATAATGGTGATCAGAAAAGTTAAGGAAAACTCCTATGATTGCATCGTAGGAGTTAGTAAGAAATCATAGTAAATATCGAAGCACTTGAAAGTAACTCCTTCGATCATATCAGAGTAGTTGAAAGTAACTCCTTTGATATGGTCGGAAGGGTTGTTTTCAAGTACTTTGAGTTAATTAGAGGCAAAGTATTCAACTCTCTCGAATGAATAGGAGGAGTTAGTAATAATTCCTATGATGTGTTCGGATGAGTTAGATTTAAATCTTTCGATATTTTAAAAAACATTAGGGATTTATGTGAGTAAAGTATGGCAATTTTGGGATGAGGCTAAAGGCATGCTCAAAGGTCAAGAGTTTCTTAGAGTTATATTCAGTTAAAACCCGTATGAAATAAAAAAAAATTGTATATTATTTTAGGTATTTCAAGGACACTCAGTCATAATAATGGACAAAGTTGTTGTTGCGATAGAAATTTGGGTCGACTAGACAATGTATTCGAGCAAAGGACAATTGCCAAAATGGGAAGAAGGTGTGCATTGCATGGCATGCATCGGTTAATGAAATGGCCAAAGGTAAGGAGGAGAGAGGGAAGAAAATTATCTCGTTAGGGTAGTGAAACAAGAACCAAAGAGAAATTTAAGAAATCAAGAGGAGATCTAACCCTAGCCTTAAAAAAAAGAAGGCAAGATGCCCTTACCTGGAACTTGATGCCACGTGATAAGTAGGGATAGGTGGAAAGATTGAACGGGGTAGCTCGAATCATTTTATCCTTATGGTTTTGTCTTACTCATATCTCAATCGATAACAATGAATTGACCTCGTTCCATTTATATATCCAAAAGGTTGTTTTGGCATTAAACGCAGTAAGCAAGGTTGGTGTGATCGGAGGGTCGGAGACAATGTTCTCCAATAATATCGGAAGAAATCAGAGGAACTCCTCCGATGTGTTCGGAGGATTTAGAGTTAACTCCTTCGAACAAATCAGAGGATTTTCCTCTAACTTGTGTGATATCATTGCATATCAGGGTAGAAGAAAGTAACTCCCATGAACTGTTCATAGAAGTTAGAAGTAACTCTCTAAATTGTTCAGAGAAGTTAGAAGTAACTCATCTGAATTGTTTGGAGAAGTTAGAAGAAACTCCTCTGAATTTTTCATATCATTTAGAAGAAACTCCTCTGAACTATTTGGAGAAGTTATAAGAAACTCCTTTGAATTGTTCGGAGAAGTTAGAAGAAATTCTATTGATTTCAAATTTGGATTTCAACAACAAGTCTTGATGATTTTTTCAAGAAAAAACATGAGTTTTCTAAGTATCTTGTGGTGGAGAGGGAGATGTATGAGGATTTATCTTAGGCTCAAAAGATAAAGGGTTCCATTTTCTAGGGAGGTATGCAAGATCAAATGAAAAAATGGAGTGTTGTAGTGTCTGTCACAACAAATGGCGACACATTGGGCGAAGCCTTGAATCTTTGTAAGATGATGTCTACACACAATTTAGGAAGGGTTATCCATCATACAAACTCATAAGAGAGAAAAGATAGGTCCCATAACTTGCATATTGAAAAGACTAAGGTGATTCAAAGAGGAGTGAGGAATTTTTCAATTAACAGATTTCTTTCAAATTGATATTTTATTCACATGGTAAATGGATAGAAATGAATATGTGGGTAGTATAATAGAACTGAAACATAAAGAATGCTAAGAATGAAAGTCATAGTGAATTTATATGGTACCACTCCATTGCCAGCGAGCGCCCATAGCCCCAATGGAGTCACCCTGGTGTCACAATCTTTGCTCTGCTGCCAGTGAGAGTCCATAGCCTCGACGAAGATACTTGCATGTCCCATGTGTTCTGGAAAGCCTTTCCCCAAAACTTTAAATTTTATGATATTTGATTCTCTTTTGTTTAGAGAGATAGGTGGATGGGGGGATTCCAGTTAACCTTTAAAGTCACTAGGGATGGCACCTATGATGGTGAGATCTCCTAACTTGATTATGGATGAGGAAACTTCTTGAGTCGTGACTCCTAGTATAACATAGCAATCTGTTGTTTAGTGAAGTATCTTGGCTCTCTATTTTTCCAGTGTCTCTTCATATTGATAAGCTATGTTCCTCCACCAGATCTTGACTTGTGATAGTGTGTAAAGGGCTTACATGTCTGGGGAGATATGTAGATTTGACATAATATTAAATAGATGTTTAGGCTATATGCACCACATGTGCTACATTTAGAAATTTTATTTTGGATAAGTTGTGATAACTTCAAAATCACAAAGGCATCCATTAAGAAGGATGAAGGAAAATGCTAGTAATCAAAAGATTAAGAAAACCAACCTAACTAAAGAAACAAAACAAAATGAAAATCAAAATCAGGATTTATTTATATACAAGTGATCAATAGCCTCAATGGATAACTGATGTAGTGTTTGAGGATTTGGTTGTTAACAGGGAGAGAGTCAATTTCCCCCTGAAGGTTCTGTAACCGAAAAGTGCCTTGGCCAATATTTTCTTTAATGAGGTAGGGACCAAGCCAAAGTTGTTGGAATTTTGAATGTTTCCATTTATCTTCATGTAACTTGTCCCATTTTAGAACTAAGTCCCCAACTTGGAACTCTTTCTCGCCTGTAGACTTCTTATCAAACCAAAATTTTATTGTTTGTTGGTGAGCTTCAAACTTGATTTTGGTTTTATCACATATTTCCTCGAGATTCAGCAAGGTATCGATACAACTTTGGATTACAAGGCACTCTCCGCCCTGAGATTGTTGTGTGAGTTGGAGGGAAGGTAGGTACATGTTCGAGGGTAGAACGACTTCTTTCCCATACACAAGAAAATAAGGTGAAGTTCCGATGGAATCTTTGGGAGTGACACAATCTGCCCATAAATAATTTTGCAATGCATTGTGCCAATTTATCTGGTGATCAACCACAGTTCATTTAAGGATACAGATGATGTTCTTGTTTGTAGATTTTTCTAAGACATTTAACTGGAGATATTAATTGACTAAGTATTTTAAAATGATCCCTTTTTCCAACGCATACTCAGATAATTTCAAGGATGATAAATAAGTAGCATTATCAAACACTAAAGAGTTAGGAATTCCAAACCTCATGATAATGTGTTGCTTGAGAAAATCTATTAATACCTCCTCATTCACTTTGAATAAAGGTATTACTTCAATCCAACGTGTGAAATAATCACTAGTGGTCATAATATACCTGTGTTGTTTGGACGAATGAGGATTTATCTCACCAATGATATCTAGGCCCCATTGCTCGAAGGGTTCTTCTATTGCTATAGGTTGGAGAGGAAAATAATATTTGTGTTCCCTTCCTGTATCTTTCTAAAATGATTCACAACTCCTTGAGTATGCACGAGAATCTTTGAAGAGTGTGGGATAGTAGTATCCTGCTCTCATCACTTTGTGGGTTGTTGTGTCTCCTGAAAAATGACCACAAACTGGTTCATCGTGCATATATTTCATAACATTGTCAACATATTGTCTTTCTAGGCAATTGAGTAACACTCTAATATAATTATTTTTGAACAAGATGCCATGTAACAGCTGGTATTGTAAATATTTAAGTTTTAGCACTATTTTCTTCTTATCATTGAGGTGGTCCAGAGTAGTGCCATGTTGCAAATAATATTTAATATCATTGTAATATGATCCTTAAATGGATGGGACGTATGGAACCTGTTGAGTATACATTGTAGGTCCATCTTTCTAACCATCCTCTTCTTTTTCTTCATCTTCATCTCCTTGTGTCACTAATTTACATAATCCTTGACCTCTCACAATATTAGCTAGTTTGAATTCGAGATCGTACTCTTGTAGAGCTATCTTTCACCCAGTTCTTTTCGAACGAATAGATACCTTACTGTTACACATTATTTTTGTCATCCCTATGACCGTTAATGATGTAAACCTATCTGTTGCATTCAGAGAGGTCAGTTCTCGCACCCTTCTTATAGTGCAACCTGCGAAATTCTTGCACCCTAGCTATGGTGCAACCTGCGAGAATCAAGCATTCTCACACCCTACAAATATAGCAACCTGCGAACATCCCTTTTTATGGGGTTTTTACAAAGGAGAATGCAACCTCTTTTCTCAGGAAAAGTTCTTATGCCTTCTCTCTTCAGGAACCCAGGCCACTGACCTCTCTAAAGGCAATAGATAGGTTTACATCATTAATGGTCATAGGGATGATGAAAATAATGTGTAACACTTACTTCTGGGTGTGGGACAATGACTTTAGTATGATTTTTTAGGATATAATTTCTGAATTGTTTGATGTATTTATGGACAACAAAGGCTTGCGTGTCCACCTGAGGATAATCCAGTTTAGCACCTTGTAACCCAGTTCTCATAAATGTGATGGGGTATGTGTCCCCTTGTTCATCCTTTTGTGTGAGAACTGCTGCTAACGAGTGATCAGACGCGAATGTGTACAACAAAAAAATCACTGGAGAAATATGGACTCCACAAAGATGGAGTAGTGGCTATAGCAGTTTTAATATTTTCAAATGCTTCTTTCTCTAATGGTGTCCACTTAAACTGAACGTATTTTTTTTATTATTCTTTGAAGTGATTTTATAATCTCCATGAAATATAGAACAAATCTTCTTACAAAGTTGATTCTTCCAAAGAACGATTGCATATATTTCTTGTTGTGTGGTGGTGTAATCTATAGAATAGCCTTGGTTCTTTCTGGATCCACCGAAATTTCATCTTTCAAAATGACATGGCCTAATAAAATGCCTTATGAAATAGAAAACATAGTCTTTTGGGGTTTAGAGAAATCCCATATTTTCTACATCGTTCAAAAAAAAAATTCAGATGCTTTGAGTGATCTTCCCTTTTTTTTTAATAAATTGTCACATCGTCCAGGTATAATACCACACTCTGACTGATTAATCCTTTAAAATAAATATCCATGGCCCTTTAGAAGGTATCTCGTGAATTCATTAGACCGAAGGGAATCCATCTGTAAGCATAAGTTCCCCATTTGGTTGTGAAGGTAGTTTTTAATCGGTATGGTTCTACCACAAGAACCTAATTGTACCTTGAAAACCCATCTAATAGAGAGAATAGTTTGAATCTGGAAATAAGTTGCAAGATTTGCTCCATTGGGGGAACTAGGTAATTGTCTTTGTCGGAAGTGCGATTGAGATTCCTGAAATCTATACAGATTCTTATTTCTCTCGACTTCTTTCTTATGGGCACCATATTAGAGACCCAAGTCGAATGTCTTACTTTAAAAATGATTCAGGCATCCAATAACTTCTTGAGTTCTTTATGTATCATAGGTTCGAGATTCGAATGTATATTTATATTCTTTTGTTGGAATAGATTGATCCCTTCTTTGATGGGAATCACATGTTGTATAATTCATGTATCATACGTCTTCAAATCATCATACGTCCAGGAAAAAACATCTCAATACTTCTTGAATAATTATGTGAATGTGTACTTTTCTGAATCTGAACAGCAGGTGCCCAAATTAACATATTTAGGCTACTCAAATGTTCCCAAATTCACCAAGAAATGCATCATATTGGAGTTGTTAGTCTTCATATTTGTTGGCCTCCTGAACTTGGATTGTAAATCAAATAACTTTTCAAGAGTCAAAACTCTTTTCAGAACACAATTTGTCTTCATCTTGTTAGTTTCTTCTCGATAAGTTTGCAACTCTTGTTGATGTACCTTGTTGGTTTTTACTACTCCTCTATACTGTCTGAGTTAATGACCCAGGGTTCATGTCTTTCAGGTTTCCAAAAAATCCTCTAAAACTATCAGCCCTCCGGGTAAACTAGAAGGCAACACAACACACGGATGCATTGCGCAGTCTCACCCAAGATAGCTTTAATGGGTGGTTTCAAGACTTGGGTGTTTACAACCTAGGATTGAGTATGAGATAGGGGATCATTATTCAAAACCGTATACTATAAATGGTAAATTGAAACCTATTTTATTCATGACTATGCATTACCTTCCACAGTTTATTCTCTTAATAACACAACTAGATTCCATAGCAAGAGAACACCTCATTCATTCATTAAGCACAACAATGACTGTTGAAATAAGATAAAGATACACATGAATTAATCACGTTCCACAGAGGTTACCATGGTTCACCCCCTCCTGAGCTACATCCACAAATATTTAGCTCTTGGCTCTCTATTATGGTAGTTTTGCATCTCCAGTGTTGCGCACTTACATTTCTCCTCAGATGGGTAAGATCTATACGAGGCGAACTAGATCGCACTAGGCTCCACAGCCTGCAATCTAATCCTCAGATATTCCCTTCCTTTTCTCTCCTCTAGCTCAACAGATTACAAAATAGTACATATCAATGCTATAATAAATCCGCACATATCTACGATAGAACAATGCAAAACCGAACCGACAAAAAGCTCCCTATGATACCTACATATCTATATTTATACATTTCGGGCTCTTAAGCCATTTACAATACATTACCAAAACCCTAACCCTACCAATGTTAGGTCTTCCTCTCATGTGCGCGTGTTATTCTTCATTCCAGCTATCACTTTCCTTGTGCACGTTTTCTTGCATGCACGCATGATGTGTTTCCCTCCAGCTATTACTTCAGTTTTTACATGCTTTCTTTCCCCATGATCATCCTTCTTTCCACTTCGGCCTGCTACCAACAGGCCCCCATCACTGACATGTGGTTCATCCTGAGCCACCTAATTCTTCTGAGCTTCCTCGATCTCCTTGGTGATCGTCGGGAACTTTTCCTTAAGCTATGTTGCTTGTGTCAGTGCCTGTGTGGTCTTCTCCTTGATTAAGCCCACTATCTAGACTGTAACTTTGTCACTCATCAATCCTACACATTCTACCTGGATTTGTGTTATCTATGTCCTAGCCTCCTCTTCTTGTGCAAGTACTTCTGCTACCCATTCCTGTAATGGATCTATTTGAGCCTGACATTCATGTTTCTGCGTTTACGCAGTGATGAGTTCTACCTGCATCTTCTTCATCTCCTGCGTCCCTTTGACTCATTCTGAGATTGGTATGGTCTTTTGCTTCATCTTGAGCTCTTTGATCGTTGCATTGATCATTTCCTCTTCCTTGTCCCACCGTTGGACCTGTGGATCCTCCTCCAACCTTGTCCAAAGTTGCGTTGGTTTATCAATCAAGTTAGTTGTTGTGCTAACCTATTGCTTGATCTCCTGTAGCTGCATTGTTACTTCTTGTTTCCATTGTTCCTTGACTACTGGTGGAGTGGTTGGTGTGAGTTGTTCTCAGAGATTCTCAATCTCCTTCTGATATTGATCAATTGCCTGCGTAATCCGATCAATATTTTCTACTGTTGTGATTTCCTCATTCTACGCGGCCTGTGGGGTCTTCTCATAAGTTCCTTCCATTTTCTGCTCTAATCCTTTTAGGCGCTCCCTTTCCTCCTCAGTCTCAAATTTAGCCTTTTCGTAGCCTATTTCCAATTCGTCTTGTTTCTTCGTTGCATGCTTCAAATCGATTAAGTATCTACATGTGCGAGACTATAACTCATGGTTGATGCTCACTTGTAACCTATGTAATGCCCCCATATGGTATCCTTTTCAACACCAGTTGGATTTGGATTACGTCTTTCAAGGGTGTCTGCCCCACAATTTTGTCAATGCGCAGCATGCTGGGGTAGATATGGAATGTTGCATGTGGCTGCAATATCCCCTTGTCTGACTGTTGATATTCCTCTTGCACTCTTCCTTATGTCTATGTTGTTTATGGCTGGATGCCCTTGTTGTTTCTTGCTATTTGTACTTCCCCGAATCTCTTGAGGAACTACCCCATTTCTGCTAGCTCTCTTTGCAGTTTGTCCTGGTGGTGTTCCGCATGGTCAAAGTCCTATGCTAAACAATCCTAGACCATTATGGTGATCATTTCCCCATTGTCCTTTGTGATCGTATAGTCTGGTGATCTTCTTTGTGCCTTTGATTTCTTGCACGTGCCTCCTTCATGTGTGGTTGGTCTCTTATTTCCCCCTGGTTCCTGTGTGTTTGGATTTGAGGCGGTCTCCTGCACTCCCTCAGCCTGTTTCTATTGTTCCTTGGTTGGATGTGTGTTCTCCTTCTTCCACTTCTAGGTTCCTATCTTCTTTGGCCATTTTTATGTTTGTGTTGGCTTGCCTTAGCCTGTTCTTGGTCTCTTGGGCACTTGGATTTCTAGAGGCTGCGTTGCTCCCTGCTCTGCCTCTTTCTCTGTTGTTCTTTCCAGTACTTCTCGGGTAATGGATGGGATCCTCCATTCGTCGGGTCATTCACTGATGACCATGTCGATATCACCCTCTGTGATGCAGTAGCGCATCTATAGCCATTGTTTAGCTAGATCATGCCTTGCATGTATCCACATTGTTTGTTATGTGTCCTGGAAATTGGCGATGTTCGCATATCGTGCGACAGCCTCTGGTGTTATTCTCCACAACTGACTGATGGCTTCTTGTAGTTCATGTAGGTATGCTTCAAATTTGATCTTGTTCTCCCTCTTATGCCTAGTGTTCGGCCCAGATTTCAATAATAGATACCTTGCTCCCGCAAGGTTTCATCTAGTACAAAAAACTACGTACCCTAGTTTTCGCCATCCCATGAAGGCTATTAAGGTAATCAGCCATGAGTAGTGGAATTATGTGCCTAGGTATTGTGCATCCTTGTAGTCCACTTGGAATAAGTTCAATAAGTATGGCACCCAACTCACTGATGTGCCTTATGCGCACTGGGCTGCAATCGCAATGACTCCAGTTGGTACTTCCTCTCTGCGGCATTTTCTTAGCAACTTGCAGGATAAGATTTTCACGCCTAATTGTGTAGCTATGTTGTTGATCCGTTTGATGATGATGCCTCTCATCCCCCTGGTGGTGCCACATTTCTTCTTCATTTCTTCTTCCAGAACTTTCTCCTTGGATTTGTCATCGAGAACCAATGCGGGATCCATACCTTGAATTGGTAATCCTATTATTTGTGTGATAAGTTCAACAGTTATGGGGATGGGTTTGTCCAGCCATATTTCCCCTCCATGGGTGAATGCTAACATTTGTTTAATTCATGTTGTTGCGTACTGTCCTCCGTCAAAATGTGGTAGGTCCAATAGACCTAAAATTCTCATTTTCTCCAGCCCAGCTGCCCACTAATGTGGCTGCTGAATCGGTTCTCCAAATACATTTGTGCTCGTAGTCTGTAAAAATATTCTCTTCGCAAGTTCTGGGAACTTGGCTTCATATGCTACATCATGGTCTGAATATTTGAGCTTCCCGACATGGCCCAGCAGCTCTGGTCCTATCTGCACTCTAGCTGGTATGTCTGGTAGAAAATTTCCTGCTGCAGGTTTCTTGCGGGGTGATCTTGGTATCTGTACCTTGTCCTTCTACAGCAATGGCTGGCTCGAAGTTCCAACAAATTCCATTTTCTCCTTCGTAAGCCATTTCAGCCAAGCTGAGACATCTTCAGCAGTCTCCTCTATTGGGTGTTCTGAGGTGGTCGTTTGAGACTCATATGGATCCATTGCTGCTTCTAGATTCTGTACCGTTCCATTAACTTCTAGGGCTGCTTTGATGCTCTCTGGTTACAGCTCCTTTTGGGTTTTTGCTTCCTGGTTCTAAGGTTCATGCACCGTTGTTGGCATATCTACCTTCATGGCCTCTGCTTCTGGTTGTTGATTTTATTCTAGTATCGGTGTGGGATTCACCGGTATCATCTCCGGGGATGGGATATCATCGATATCAACGATCTCTAGTTGCTTTTTTTCATTCTCTTCTAGCGGTCCTCGTGACCTAGTTTGAAACTTGGTCGGTCTAGCACTCTGGCTTTCTTATGCTTGCTTCAGTGGTGCCATAGTGGTGACTGTCAAATGTTTGTTGGGTTTGGATAACTTATGTGATCATTGTAGCCTTGCTTTGTGTGTTGTAGTTGCCATTACTCTATGTCTATTCTCCTTTCACGAATATACTAGTTATTCTTGTGCTTGCGTGTTGTATTGGTTTGTCGTGAAGATTGTCAAGGATGTTTCCTCCATTATGGGTTTAATGCACCATAATTGTGGTTTCAATGCATCTCTAGCAGTTTCGTACTTGCCATTACTCTCATTTTTCTTTCTCGAGTTGGTGTGATTAATGTTATGTCCCATTGGTCCTTGTCATCCTTTAACTCCGCCTAGTGCAGTCATGTCATCATGCTTTTGTCGACTTTCATTTTCTCACTTGTTCCCCTTTTTATATAATTGTTGTCCTTTCCTTTGACAAATTCATGTGGCCTTTCTATCTCTAGTGTACTGCACCCTCTTGAGTCTTGTGTCTTTTTTGTTTTGTTTTCAATATATTTTTTTTTTACTGCGTGGTGGGTGGTCAACTGTCCTTATATAGCTTCAGTTGGCTCCCATTGATCATTCCTCTAAGTTATGTGCCTTCTAAATCTCTTAACTTCACATCTCCTCCGTCTGTGATAGATTTTACTTCGTATGGTCCTAACCAGTGCATTATAAGCTTGCCTGGGTGCTGAAATGATTTATTGTCGTACATAAAAACTATGTCTCCTTCCTTGAACGTTTTCTTCTTGATGTGTCTATTCTGCCAAGATTTGTCTCTTGCCTTTTGCACTTGTTGATGGAATCCTGCCAAGATTCGGTCTTCCTCCATGGTCAACAACTAATTCAGTCTCTCATGTACTGTGCCTCGTTCTGTCATTTGCCTGATGGCTACTACACGCAAGCTGGGTACTAAAACTTCTAACGGCACTACTGCTTATTGGCCATAAACCAATTTAAATGGCGTGTTCCCTATCAAATTTTTGCATGTATTCATGTATGCCCATAGCATTGTTGGTACTTTGAGGTCCCAGTCATCCCTGTTGACGTTACAAATGTTTGTCATTGTGTTCTCCAAAATTTTGTTGAAGGCTTCCACTGTGCCATCTGCATGTGTATGATACGATGTGATCTTATGGTGATGGACTTCAAACTCTTTTGTCATCACGCGGATGGTTTTTTTTATGAAGTGTGTGCCTTGGTCACTCATCAAAACTCTCGGGCACCCAAATATAGTGATTACTTGTTCAAACAAAAAGTGCGTTGTTGTCTCTGTGTTGCAATCTTTTACTGGTGCTGCTTCTGCCCATCATGTTAAATATTATGTCGCAGTGATGATGTACCTTGCTCCAATTCTTTTTTCCAGTGGATTAATTGGTCCTACAAAGTCTATTTCCCATTTTTCAAATGCTTGTAATGTTAATTGTGGTCTTAATGGCATGTTGTCTCTTATGTCAGGCCTTCTTATGTCATCTCTTATGTTACTTGTCGTCTTAATGCCGGGCCTTCTCTTTCTGTCGTGTTATAGTTATGTTCTGATTCTGATAACTTTCTGCTCGCAAATGCTATAAGGTGATCCAAGTATCCTGCTCTTGGCTACACCAAGATAGCTCCCAGTTCTATCGTTGATGCATCCACGTGCACATGGAATGTCTTCTCCCAGTCTGGAAATACTAATATTGGCGCAAAAACTATATTTTCCTTCAATGTAGCCAGACCATGTTGACACTCGTCGTTCCACTGAAACTTTGTATCCTTCCTCAGCATATTTTCCATCGGTGTTGTGATCTGTGCATATCCTTTGATGAATTTTCCGTAGTATTCTATGTGTCCTAAGATTTCTCTTAGATGACGAACTGTTTTTGGTGCTGGCAAGTTAACAATAATTGTGATCTTTGTCGGATCTACTAATAAACCTTGTTTGCATACTATGTGGCCAATAGTATCCCAAATGGTGTTCCAAATATACATTTCTTTATGTTTAGTGATATCTGGCACTGTCTGCATCTTTCCAACATCAGTCGTAAAACTTCCACATGGTTTTTCAACAGACTATATATTTTCCAATCATCGAGGTATACTTCAAGAAACTGATGGATGAATTCCTTAAATGCTGCGATGACCACTCTGGAGAATATTGTGGGTGCATTATTTAGTCCAAATGGCATGATTGTGTATTGGTACAATCCCCATTCTGTCGCAAATGTGGTTTTGTGTCTGTCCTCTTGTGTTATCTTAATTTGATGGTAGCCCAAGAATCCATCAGTGAATGAGTAAACTTCATGTCCTCCCACATTCTGTAATACTTCATCTGTGAACAGTGTAGGGAATGGGTCATGTAGGCATGCATCGTTCAACTTCCTCAAGTCGACACATATCCTGATCCCTCCTTGTTTCTTGTCTTGTACTACCATTGGACTTATCCATTTTAACTCCTCAACTGGTTCTATGATGCCATCTTCGAGCATCCTGTCGATCTAATCTTTAACTTTATGTTTATATATTGGGTTCAATCTATAGGGTCATTTTCTAATAGGTCTCGCGCATCATATCTGAGTGGTATCTTCATTTATCCCAGTTCTCTGGTTGTACCCTTCACCTCTGTAAATGTTGTGGAAAATAGGTCACTGTATTTGTGCAACAACTCTTTGATGCTTTCTATTGTTTTCTCATCCTAGTAATCTCCAATGCTGGCCATTTTGGGTTGCTCAGTTGTCCCGATGTTAACTTTCTTTACCTTGATCGGCACGTAAATGAGTTCTAATTCTATGGGTGGTCCCTCCACAACTCTTTCACCTTCTACTTCTTCGATCTGAATATCAAGTGAGTCATCTTCGTCCGGTGCTTCCTCCTATACATGGTAACATGACAACAGTTCCTTGACTATATGTTTGTTTTGTTGTTGTTCTTTTGTGATAAGTTCTATTTCCAATTCTTCGATGAATATTAGTCGTCTGATCCATTTAAGGGTTGCATCTATGTTTGGGTTCTCATGCTCAAATGAGAAAGTGACTGTAAAGTTTTGTTGTAATTTCATCCAAGTCGTGGTTCCTTTGCACAATTCCTGGTCTGTATACCAGTTCGTTGGTATGCCTTCTAGAGTATGTATGAAGTGATGATGCCATTCCTATGGTGGTGTCATTTTCCACAATGTTTTTCATTTCTCTAAGTGTTCTGTTGTTCTCCATTGTCCTTCATATTTCTGTTGTTTGTTGTTTGTCTGTTCTACACCAAACCTTATGCGCAGTAATTGCTTACATTGATACTAGTCTGTGATTGTGTCTTTGTGTGCACCCCACCATCTTGCGGGTGTGGCCTTGAGTGCTAATTCAAGTGTTAATAGCCTCTGGTTCTCTAACACTTCGTCTTCATATTGTGTCAACAATGGTTCCAAATATTTTAGTCCTTGAAAATCGGGTGGTTCTCTGATTTCTGTGCCTACCCATCTTACTGCGCGGTCTATTCTTACACATCTTCTCGTGGATACTTCGTGTAGCCTCTACTACCAGTTCTCTAATCTGGTGTCTGAGTCTATTTCACATGAAGTAATGCTCTGCCAACTGAGTATCCCATCTGTGGTTGGGTTTACATATTCCTCATCGCACGTAGTTATTCTATACAACTGGTCGATTTCCTCTAAGTCTAGGCAAGTAGGTTCTACAAACCTCTTCCCTTCTTATGGGTCTAATGGTGCGATGACCCTATATTTGTTGGGCTCAAATGTCATTTTCCTAGTTTTCAAATTGATTATGGCTTGGTTTTCAAACGCCCAATCCAAACCAAGCAATGTCGGGTAAGGTGTTGTACCATCCACTATTTCAATGACTTCAAAGTCTACTATAGTGTGCACTCCATCAAGGTCTACTGTCACTCCTTTCAGTCTATCTATTGGTAGGACTCTGTGTTGATTTTCTAGTTTCAATTGAACATTTGAGTATCCCAATGTTGGCTCTCCCATGCACTGCCATGTCTTTTTTGGTAATACATTGATCTCAGATCCTAGATCCAATATGATGTCTCCCATATTGAAATCCCCAATGTTAGCATTCAGTTGAAATTCCATACTTGTTCTTCTTCTTGTGTGTAGGTGATTAACTATTTTTGGTTCTATCTTTTATTATGTTTCGTTGCTACATTTCTCTAGGATTTTTTGCAATATCTTCACAGATGAGGGATCACTTAATACTTTTACGCATGATTGCAAAAATACTTTTATGGTACTTACTTGTCCCACAGGTTGCATCCCATTGGTATGATCCAGTGATAGAAACATCCCATATTCTAGTGCTTCCTTGTTTT
Organism: Picea sitchensis; assembly: GCA_010110895.2. Classification (NCBI taxonomy): domain Eukaryota; kingdom Viridiplantae; phylum Streptophyta; class Pinopsida; order Pinales; family Pinaceae; genus Picea; species Picea sitchensis. Next base: position 37,356 of record SNQJ01S0064653.1, read on the forward strand.
GGTGCGCAGTTGAAGTCAAGACTATGTCCAGCTTCTGAAATTCTTGTTTGGCTTCTTTAAAGATTTCCTTTTCCTTTTGCACGTCGAACCACTTTCTTGGTTCGGTGTTCTTCTTTACCCATTGGTTCTGTGATGGTTCCTATCGGACTATGTCGGTGCCTATTTTTTTTCCTCCATGAGTGACTATATTAATGTTTCATCCTTCATCCCTTGCTTCAGCTGAGATCCACCGAACAGTCTGATTGTTCTGGTTCCTCTTTTCTTGAATCTTTACTAGTAATTTTGGACATTCCTCTGTATCATGGTCTAATGCGTGACAATACATACAAGTTGTTGGTGGTAGTGGACATCCCTATGCATAATGTCTTGGTTGTTGACAACTATGACATGTGATTGTTCCTCTACCTCGGCTGAAATCTCCTCTTGTTCGTCCTCCTCCTCCGTAGCCTGCTCGGTCCCCTCTCGGTGCGTTACACTGAGGCACCTAATTATACTGTGCGGTTATGTACTGGGGTTGTGTCGGGTTGTACTACAGTTGTGTGTTATTATACGGTTACTGCGCAGTATTGTACTATTGCTATGCAGTGTTGTATGGTGGACTCTGATTAAACTGCGGTGTTGCTTGCCCAATCATCATTTCGGCATGTACTCTATATGCATCCAATGTCCTTTCTCGCATCAGCTCCATAGTTCTGCAATATTTATCGTCATGGCCCACTGACTTGCAAAAAGTGAAATATGAGCTCTTTGGAACTGTCTGGTATTTTTGCATCATCGTGCAGTGATAAGGGTCATGACCCGATTTCTTGCATATTTCACACCATAGTCCTCCCTGTGGTAATGGATTTGGCATACCGGCTACCATATACTGTGCGAAAGTTGGGCATTCATTTTTATGGTGTCCTTATGTCCTGCATGTCGTACACCAAACGACTTCTCGTTTGTCCTTGTTCTTATTCTAGTTCATCTGAAATGTTAGATTCTTCAAATCCTCCTTCAATTATTTGATAGCTGGATCGATCTATTGATACTGGTTCTCTTCCAGTTGCAAGGCTTCCTGTAGAACCTCTGCCTGCATCTGAAATTTATGTTGTCGTAAAGGATATTTTAAGTGTGGGAGTAGTGAGTTGAAAAATAGGTGTCGATGCTACATATTGGTCATAAGGTATTTTATCTTTCCCTTCAGTCACTTGAATATCTGATCAATCTCCCATACAGATTCTCTTGGTTTCTATCTTATTTCGATCATCTCATTCATGTACTGATCCTCTGAGCTCGACTTCTAAAACTCATTTATTAGTAACTTCTTAATGTCGTCCAGTGTCCTTGTCATTCCAGGGGCATTTTTTGTGTCTAGAATCATGTACCAGTCTAGTGCACGGTCTCTTATCATAATCGTTAGTTGTGTGAGTTTGGTATCTTTATCAGTGATTTGTTTCACTTCCCAAATCTTTTCACAAATGAACAAATTCTTCTCAGGGTCTTCTGCTGCTTCTCCTCAAAATTATGGTAATCTGATAGTGGGATCATGTCCTTCCATTCTGAATACTAAACTACTACCTCCTCTGCGTGGTGTAGATACTTGGCTAGTGTTTCCTTGACTGGCTTCTTCCATTGTTTCTCCTTGTGTAGATGTACTTCTTGTTGTCAGACTTCCTCTTAACTTCGATTGTCTAAACAACGGTGTTCTCTTTGGTGTATTAGTCTCACATGGGTTTATGGGTTCCACATTGACATTAATATGGATAGGATGGCTACCTTATCCTCCCATTCTTGGACCTCTCGTTTTCCTCTCATATGTTGCACGCAGGATTTCCTCAATCTGCTCCACATCCCGGAGATCCTCTACCTCTTCATCGTCACTCGCTACACCTTCCCTCGTAGCTACAACTCTCTTCTTGGTGTTCACCTTATATTGGTAGGGTACTCCGCTACATGTCTTTACCGTTGACGCCAAGATCCACTTGATCTGGTCGTCATTCATCATGATCGATTCCAATGATTCCTCCTCCTTCTTGCCTTTATCCTTACCTCCTTCCATTTCTCGTCCCTCTGTCAGTGCTTCCCCCCTTCCCCCATGCACGCAGGAAAGTTTAGTTTTATGATTCCATTGTCATTACACCTTTTTTATATAGCAGTATCTTAATAGAAGTATATAGTGATCGAATGTACCTTCCTCGAGGTCCGCGTAGAAATTATTTCTCTGCAACGCTATATGACTTTGCTGTGTCAACTGCAAACTCTGTTATGAAGCCTACCACTATAATGTAAAGCCAAAAGTCTACTGCGTGGGTGAATTTGTTGTTCACCTACTATAACTGCTCGATCTGTACTGGGGTCCACTCTAGCTGTCGAATCTGGTTCGTCACGTGGTTATCCTTCAACCTTAGTATCCACTCCTGCAGTAGATGTGGAAAATCACAAAAAAAGACTTCGTGTAAATCAGTAAACACGTATTTTTCCAGATATTTTCGAGGTGTGATTCTAGGGTTTCTATTGTATTTTTGTGAAAACTCTAGCTCTTATGTTCTCAACCATCCTTCAATGTCAGCTTTCGTAGGGTTCCATGGTCTCAACATTCCCTTCTAGTGGCTCATTTATTTCTTCTTTTCTTCGTTCTTTTCTTGCTCAATATATCTCCTCTACTTAGTCCTCTCTCATTCCTACTAACGTGGAAACGAAACCATTTGTTGGTTTTTACTACTCCTCTATACTGTCTGAGTTAATGACCTAGGGTTCATATTTTCGGGTTTCCAACAAAGCCTATAAAACTATCGACCCTCCTGGTAAACCAGAAGGCAACACAACACACGGATGCGTTGCGCAGTCTCACCCGAGATAGCTTTAATGGGTGGTTGTAAGACTTAGGTGTTTGCATCCTAGGATTGAGTATGAGATAGGGGATCATTATTTCGAGCCATATACTATAAATGGTAAATTGCAACCTACTGTATTCGTGACTATGCATTACCTTCCACATTTTATTCTCTTAATAACACAACCAAATTTCATAGCAACAGAACAACTCATTCATTCATTAAGCACAACAATGATTGTTGAAATAAGATAAAGATACACATGGATTCATCACGTTACACAGAGGTTTCCATGGTTCACCCCCTCCTGGACTACGTCCACAAAGATTTGGCTCTTGGATCTTTATTATGGTAGTTCTGCATCTCCAACGTTGTGCGCTTACAATTCTCCTCAGATGGGTAAGATCTATACGAGGTGAACTAGATCGCACCAGGCTCCGCAGCCTATGATCTAATCCTCATATATTCCCTTCATTTTCTCTCATCTATCTTAACATCTTATAAAATAGTACATATCAATGCTACAATCAATCCACAAATATCTACGGTAGAACAATGCAAAACCAAATCGACAAAAAAGCTCCCTATGGTACCTACGTATCTATATTTATGCATTCCAGGCTCTTCAGCCATTTACAATACATTACCAAAACCCTAACCCTACTAACGTTAGGTCTTCCTCTCATGCACGCGTGATGCTCTTTCTTCCAGCTGTCGCTTTCCTTGTGCATGTTTTCTTGCATGCGCACGTGTTGTGTTTCCCTCTAGCTATTACTTCAATTTCTGCACGATTGCTTTCCCCATGATCATCCTTCTTTCCACTTTGGCCTGCTGCCAACATACCTTATCATCGATCATTGAATCTTAGAAAGTGTTCGAACTAGTAAGAAAGTTGATAATCTAAGATTCATTGTCAAACACTCTCCAACTCATGACATTGTATGAGACGGAGGGCCTAAACATCATTTCAATTGAAAAACCATCATCAGGGGGCATAAATCTATATGTTTCATTGACCGATATATCGGCATATATATTTTGATCATGAGGTCTAGAGGAAATATTAAATGCATCGAACAAATAAAGAATATTACATACCTCTTGTTGGTAAGCCTTTACATGTGGAGACAAGTAATGAATAGTGTTTCTTACCTGTCGAAAAATGATTTTTGAATCACCAAACACCTTAAGATATGTTATGTGAATATTAATGTATTTTTTAAGGCCCTGAACTAAGGCTTCGTATTCAACAATGTTGTTGGTGCATTCAAACTCCAAGAGGCATGATATTATCATTTTTCCTTGACTAGGATCGATTAGAACACATCCTATTCTTGCTCCATCCTATGTCTTAGAGCCATCGAAGAACATGGTCCACATGTCAGGAATATTAGTTTTGTTAGTCAAATTAAATCCTAAGTTAGTTAGTACTCGACAAGTGCTATTATGGATTCATGGGAGGAGGCCTGATTGTAATTCTGATGGTATCTCATAAGTATGTTCTTCATAACAACCATAATCAGTTTTGAAAAAATAATTCCCCAAAATGGAATGGGTAAATCTTATGGGTTCATTCTTACCTTCCAATTTCGTCATTGTGTGCTTCATGTGTGCCTCACTATTTACACATATTTGATTTGCTTTTCATTTATGAGGAAGCCACAAATGAGACCAATCAGTAAAGAAATAACCTTGAAGTTTGGTTGACCAGTCTTTGCTTAAGAGAAAATCATAACTCTCTTGTATGTCCACAACAAATATATACATGGTATGATGAACACTGGGGTGAGATGATAGTCTCATTAAAACATCTTTGAGTTCACATTTTACTCTAACATATGTCCTATCTAATTGGATGATCCTGGTTTTCATCATTTTTGGAACAACATTTATTTTTTTGCAAATAGAAAAAGGCATGATATTGGAAGAGGCACATGAATCGACTAAACAATTGTGTACATTGAAATTAAAATTTTCATATGTGAGCAGAAAAGGTCGTACCTGATATTTTGAAAAGGAGCCTATGGTTGTTGCGTTTATAGTTGTTGTTATCTCCACTTTGTGTATATCTTGTGCATCATTTTCAGGGATTAAGCTTTCAGTAGCAGCGACGGTTTATGTTAGAGTATCATGAGGTTTGAAAGCATCGTGTAGGAAATCGTGTTGTTGTGTTAAAGAACAAATATCAAACATGGAAATATTAGCCTTTGTTTTCTTCATGTCTTCAATTAGATTATTGTCAAGATTTCTAATAGAATGGCCAGAATTTTTCACAACTATTTTTTTATTATTCGATATCAAGTCAATCTTAGTGTCATTTTTTGTTGAGTCGGATGTGCTTGGTTTATCTTTTTCTTCTACAATGATTTTGCCTATTTTATTATTTATTTTTTTGGGGATTGCATCACATTGTTTTGGGAGGACATGGGGAGGTGTTATTTTCCTAAGAGGGATGTTATCTTATTTGGGAAAAGGAGTATTAGATATTATACATTTGTTGCATAAGTTATAACCTTTTGGAGCATTAGCATTAACAACCTGTGTATCAGCGGCAAAGATTTCCAGAATCTTTTCATCATCTGATTCTGAACACCAGTCCCAAAAGGGCATAGTTTATTATGGGGGAGCTTCATCAGAAACACAAGAAGGAGCTTGTGCATGGATTTCATCATCCAAATCATGCTGATCTAGAAACTGGTTTATCACCAGGGTCATAGAGTTGACCTACTAAGGGCATGTTTTTTCTGGGTGATTTTGTTGATGATAAGAACAAAAATTATCATTACTGAAGATATTTAAGTTGAAACCCATGTGTGGTGGTTCGGGCAGTTGTGGAAGGTTGTATGGTTTCTTAAAGAATAGACAGAAGGTTCGTGGCTTTGATGATCCTTCACCGACATTCTTTTTAAGGTCTGCCACTTCATTGGATAACGTCTTAATCATTTTGACCACATTATCGATATCCTTTGACTCCATGGCAGGTGGTTTAGTTAATAGTAATGGTTTATTTCCAACCAAATTAGTATCCTCGTAACGTGGATGTTGATCATATGCAGATAACTCTCTTTCCATAGTCTCAACTTCATCAAATTTTAATTCTAATGTGTTTCTATTAGATCGTTTTACAAACATCCCTATGGAGGGGGTTAATGTAGTTGTGTAATATCCAATAGCTAATGACTAAGAAGGAGTGACATCATGAGGAAACTTTATCAAGACATTAATAAATATTTGGTTAAATTCCTTTACTCTTTCCCTCTTGTCCATTATGATGGCTCCTAGTTCATTATGTAGAGACATAGTTGTTTTTCTTTCTCCAAATTTTCTCATAAAGAGTCTTTCAAAATTGTCCCAGTCCGTAATAGACCCAAAAGGTAAGCTGGAATACAAAGTAGAGGATTTTCCAGAAAAAGTGTAGGGAAATACCTTGCACACTACGTCATCATGTTCGACACCTAGAAGATGTATGGATAAAAAGAAATTATTAACATGATCTTATGGAGATCTGGGTTTATCAGGGTCAAATTTTGGGAGGATCTTATCAAACTTCCTTGGAATTTCATGAAGTTTTCCAATCATATTGAGAGCTCCTTGGGCCCTCCATCGAGGTATAACTTCTATGTGGTTCATGTTTTCTCCCATTAGTTTTTCTATGGTGATTTCCAGTTGTAAACCTTCAAATTCTTCTTCGGGTTCGATAAGGAAATGTGCAGCTCTGATCAAAGGTATTGGGACCTCTTGTAATATGGTTTCAATAAGGTCATCTATAGAGTCAACATAAAAATTGGGATATGCGTTAGGACTTTCTACACAGGTTTCTTTTCTCCTAGGGAATTCAGAGGCTGTAGGTAATTTGTTTGGAGAAATTTCTATTTTCGATACACTAGTTCAGTGGGAGTTAACTGACTAGTTCTATTTTAGACTTTCTATTTTAGATCATCATTATTATACTATTATGCATGCATGCATTATGATATTATGAAATTTTATGTCCTATATATGAGTGTATTTCACTCATTCATTGTATCATATTGATCATCATCTATGTATCAATCATCATCTCATTGTAGTGTGAATATATTTTCTCATTCTTCCATATTGAATCTCTCTTCCTTTCTTGATAAGGTTTTTTTGTACTTGCTTTAGCTAGATATCCTGTGCAGGTTTCGATGAAACATTGACATGGTATCAGAGCTATGTTGCTTGGAGCAATCTAGACAAGCCAAAGAATAAGGAAAACTGGAGTTTTGACAAGAAAAATCAGTGGTCATACCTTTATGCAGTGATTTATCCAAAAATATTAACTTTTGGAGGAAACGGCTCATTTTAGAAGTAAATCAACCCATTTTGCAAGTGGGTTTTCAACCGTTTGGTGAAATTATTCATTGTTTTCTCCGAACGGAAGCTGGAAGATTGCCTACTGAAACTGATACAAATCCGTGGTCATACATTTCTGTAGTGATTTCTCCCAAAATATCAACTTTTCGAGGAAATGAATCACAATGAAGTAAAGCGACCCATTATGCAAGTGGTTTTTCAATTGTTTCGCGAAATTCCACACTGTTTGCTCCAAAAGTAAGTCGAAAGATCATCTCCTGAAATTGATACAAAGTTTCACTTAAAGTGCCCTTTCTGCAGTGATTTCTCAGATTTTCACTTGCAGATTGAGAGTAAACTTTTAGGGGTTCTCAAACACAGTTGGAGAGATGGATACTACACCTATTCTACATTCAAACTTGGTGGTAATCCTCACACCATACAATTATTTTTATTGAAATCCCAAGGCAGAATTCCAACTCAGAAGGAAAGGACTGTACAACTTGACAATGGGGACAGAACCAATTCAGAATATGATATGGGTAAACCGAAAGGATGAATCCATAGGAATTCTTCTTTAATTGATTTCAACTAATCTATGGTTTCATGTTGCCACATGCAAGACTCAAAAGGAGATCTGGAACACCTTGAAAATTTTGTTTGGAAAGTAGGATGAGATGAGAGGTCATATGATTGAGGTAGAGTTGAATACTTTGGATCCTAAAAGTTTTGATAATATACAAGATTTATTTACTAAGTTTGAATATTTGATATTGATCTTAGCAACCTGTGGTATTTATAAGTGTAAACAAGTGGACAAACTTATTCTAACAATCTTGGCCAAGCTAGGACCAGAACATGTTGTCTATGTTTCCACTTTCCATTCAGGAAGGTATCTCATGGGAACAAATTGGAAGATCCCTACCATGGATCAATTCATTGATTCGCTCACACATGAGCAGAAAAAACTCATTCATAAGGGCCTAATCAAGGATCCCAAAGCACATGCACTCACCATGCATGATGGAAAAGGATCATCCAAACAAAACGGGAAGGAGAAACAGAACGAGAAGGAGGTATATTCCAAACCCTTTAATGATTCTTCAGGTTCCAAAGACTCTTCATATTCCAAGAAGAAGAAGAAGGGAAAGAAGTGCACTTACTGCAATAAACTGAATCATGAAGAATCCACATACATGAAGAAACAGATCGATCTTATGGCACAGGCACTTCAACAGAACAACCTTGGAAACCTCATTCTAAAAGGAGTCAAGAAGAAAAAGGAAGAATATCCTACTCCTAAGAAAGGTAAACACCATTCTCTTGTTGCAATTAATTCCTCATATGATTCATGTATTATATATTCTGGTGCATCCCATTATATGGAAGCAAAAGAGGAAGTTTTATCGTCTTTGAGTCCATGCTCAAGACCCCCTATTCTCATGGGTGATGATACCCTAGTGGTATTAGCAAGAGAGGGGAGACTGAAACTCCATAATGGAAGTTTTGAGAATGTTTTACATGTTCCAAATCTTTCTATGAATCTGCTCTCAGTTTATCAAATCACTCAGAAAGGTAAAAATGTTGAATTTCATCAGATTTAGTTTCATTAATTGACATGCATGACAATTCCATCATTGCAATTGGTGAGTTGGATCAAAATTCAAGGTTGTATAAATTCACTAAGTTTTCTTATGATGACTCCTCTTTTCTACTTACACATAAGGAGATTACTTTTCATGCACCTCCATTGCAACATGCATATACTCTTGTGCTTCCATAAGTTTCAAACATTAGAGATGATTCCATACACATAGATTATGTACATGGAAATAAGAAGGTAGTACATCTAGATAAGAAGCAAGCGTTGAAGATTCAGCAGATGCCCAAGAAGGCACAATTCACACTTCAGGAAGCAGGTATCCTTGCAGGGAATCCATTGGATTCGAGGAGGACTCGATCTCAGGATAATGATCTTTCTTATGTACTTTTATCTTCAGAACCTGCGATGCCCATGCATTGCTATATGGTTTAATATATTGATCTGCATACCTACAATAAGGATGTTGGAAATCCATTATGGAAATCATCCATGCATAAGGAGTATGACTCACTCCTAAATATTCAGACTTGGCATCTGGTTCGACTTCCCCCATAAAGGAATATTTTAAGGTGTAGATGGTTCCACAAGATCAAGAGGTACAAGGTTAGACAAGTTGCCAAAGGACTTCATCATATCCATAAATATTTCTACATATTCATGAAGACTTTCAGTGAGAAGAATTATTCGACTTTGCAGGATCGTCTTATACTGAAGAACACATTTGCCTAGCAACTTCCTTTTCTTATTTTGATGCATTGTCTTTTGAGGGGGGGTTTTGTTCCCACGTGGTTTTCCCTCTTTCTTAGTTTTTATTTAGTGTTCATTAGTTGCATTGTACATGAGTACCTAATATGTCCTAGTTGTCGGGACCTATTTTTTACTCCATAGTGATGTTCAGGGGGGTGTTGGAGAAATTTCTATTTTCGACACACTAGTTCAATGGGAGTTAACTGACTAGTTCTATTTTAGAATTTCTATTTTAGATCATCACTATTATGCTATTATGCATGCCTGCATTTTGCTATTATGGAATGTTATGTCCTATATATGAGTGTATTCCACTCATTCATTGTATCACATTGATCATCATCTATGTATCAATCATCAACTCATTGGAGTGTTATAGAAAATTTTGCCTCACCCCATGCAACTTGCTTGGACGACCTTTCAATTTCCCTATGCAGACTTGAAGTCCTTTTTGTATCTTCCAGAGCCAAAAAATCATATTTTTCCACATATACGTGCCCTACCAGTTAGACAACATTCGTATACGTAGGTTTCTCCATTACAGCCCGCATACATCAGGTTTGGTTCTCAAAATTAAAAAATTGTATCAGGTTTCCATGTCACGTCACGAGATCTATGATCCTTGACCTTCCATATACTGGAAATGTCCTGACTCGACACTTCAGTTCCATTTGAAGGCTATAAATTGATCCATATCCAAGCCGTGGAGAAGGGAATTCAACCTTTGAGAGAAAAAATACTCTGAAGAAATTTCGCTTTGCATTGAGTCTGCATCCCTTTATCCTTGAAAGTTTGAACACATTGTTCAACCCCCAAGCTCTTCCTTATTTGATGGAAAAAATCATTGTCTACTTTATATGATCTTGCCTTTGGTAGAGGATTGAAGTGGTGGAGGCCCAGCTAGAGGGACTTAGTTTCTCGATTTTTATGTGTGTCGTTACCGAAGTTTGTCACTTATACACTTATGTTGATCATTTTTAATAGATATACTCTTTTCTCGTCCAATTGATATCTTGCAAATATTTGAATTATTATTCCATGGGTGTATTTATCATGAATGTTAATGGATTATGCTATTTTATATGCTAACATTATATATTATCACCATATGATTGTGTGTCTTGGTTGTTGAGGATAAGTTGTTGGTATAAATATTTGAGTTGCGTTCTCAATGACGGTATTCATCGAACATTTGGATGAGGTGGGATCTTAATCTTGTCATGTTATAATTTTATTTATATAACATACTTGACATTAGAGTTGATTTATGCATGTCGTTCCTTTTGTTGTGGTTTACCCCATGTCATAGAGTGATTTTCCTCGTAATAGAATTGGTGACCATAATGGGGATTGATCTTCTATTTTGGGGTTTTGAGTGTTTTTCTCTTTGACTTTCTCTCTGTTAGCCTGAGTTTCCTTGTCACCTGATTGCTTGACAGATGCATACATACGCAATTTTTACTTATATAGGGCGCATACATACGCGACTTTTTCTCAAACAGTCACGTACTTCAACGCTTTAGTATTGTTGGATGAGTTTGGTGTCTGTTGGGTGAGTTTCGCTGGTTGTTGAGTCTTCTTGGGTCTTTGTCCTAACTGTTAAGTTCTTACAGAGTGATAGGAAACCTTCTTATTGTTGAATTTTCACGCGACATTCTTTCTTATTATCTTTTTCATTGGTTTTCCTTGCATCTTGGTCTGAGTGTTTGCTTCTTGCTATCCTTCTTGCCTCGTCTCTTTTTTCTTGCAGTAGGGTCTATATGTGAGGTTGTTATTCAGTCCTTTCATTTTCTTTTCTTTATATCGAAAATACAAAACTTTTTATTATTTTACATTATGCCATTTTCTATTTTGACTACTTTGCATTGATTTTGACACATGTGGAGAGATTGCATTTCATCGAAATTGTAGAGATTGCATTGAAAGTTGCATTTAGAAGCTTACCATATCATTAGAATTCAAGATTAGTACTTAGCAGTGTTTTCATATTCGCTTTTTTTATATGATGAGTCATAATACCATCAGTTTCACGACCACACCTCTTGAGTAAGAAGAATCCATTAAAAGTAATGTTGATTAACTAAAATTGATTAGAACAATTTTATTTTTCAGGGTACACAAACAAGTATAGTACATAGGGCCTTGGAATAGTATTTTTGTGAGTAAAATTATCCAAGGATATTAAACTAAACATATGTGTCTGACTAGGGAGTGGTGAAACCCATTGTGTAATTAGTGACATCAGGAGGATCTGCTCACATCGGATTTAAGCATAAGGTCGCGCGAAGTTTGTTGCAGATATAGCCCTCTAATACCTTCTTAGTGTCAAAGATATTTCTGGGGTTTTATTCGTATTTGGGGGTCTAGCTAGTAACTTTACCTACGTGAGAGGTTGTTCTTTCAAGTTTTTGGTCTTTGTTACCCTGCCCATATGGTGGACCAGACTTAGGACTATTCTCCTATGCATTGGTTATATTTTGGTGACTCTAGTTGCTTGACATAGGTAACCACATAGGTTACTTGAAGGGGTTATTATACAGGTACCCTGAGTCAGATAAGGGTCAGGCATCACACAACCTTTATGGAGGATTAACTCTCTGGGGGGATATGACCGATTGTGTTGTTAAGCCCATGAGGGCCCTTATAATTGATTTTGATACCTCTAATATTTTGAAGGGAGTCTCAAGCCACTCTTGGGCGAGACATACCTACTCTAGTGAGGGAGGCCCCTTTTCAGCCACTACATCTTGTTTGTGTGCATTGGCATTTTTGCATTACTTAGGTGTGATCTCTGATTATTAGCTGACCTTAGGATTTTGTATTGCATCATGAGCTTTCATTGCTATGGTTATTGGAGCCCTCGTGACTCCCTCAATTAGCGCTACCCATCCCATGGTCTTTGCTCATTCCATGGGGATGAATCCTTTTGTATTTTTGAGTGGTACGTCGAATCATGATACTCAGCCAATACCTTGGGCCTTTAATATTTTTTCTTTTGGTATGTCAGACATGTATTTGTACTCTCCATCCTCTTTCTCATCATCTTATGTGAATCCTAGTTTTAGGTATGGGGGCATGATGCCTCCTTATTCTCCCTTTTCGTTTGGTGGGAGTCATATCCCTCAACCAATTCTTATGATAGAAGGTTGGAATCCTCCTTCCAATGGACCCAATCCTAGCTTTGCGTTTCCAGGATTGAGTGCTCAAATGGGAAATCCTTTTACTTATTACATCCCATCCATCTATCCTTCTTCCACTATGTCAGTTCCTATGAATGATTTTCTCATGGAAGATCTCCTTTTGTCCTATGGTGTTTCATCCGGGGGGGGTCAGTTTTATAGTATGGGAAACCCCCTTCACAAAGTTCCTTCATCTGGGGGAAACATATATCCTCACCTAAGTAACCCTTGTCATGTTGCTTTCTCTTCACAAGAGGCTTCCTCGGTAATTATTCCCTTACAACCCTTTATGAATCAGTTTGGAGGAGGATACCATCCTCTCATATGGGGCCATGGTGTATACCAAAACTCTTCCTTATCTACATTCTCTCTAAACCAGTCTTTCCTGGAACCTTAGTCTCAGATGCCGCAACCAATCGCTACCAGTCATGTTGGAAGAACAAGTCCAATAACTGCAAGGCATACTAGAATTATATCACCAACCTCTGTAAGTCATGTTGAAGACATGCAACCATCAGCTATGAGTTATACTGGGGGCACAACTCTAGTCACTGCTAGTCACACTACACAAACATCACCAACCTATGCAAGTCATGTTCGAGATCTTCTACTAGCCTCTGCAAGTCATGCTGGGAGAATTTCACCAACCACTGCAAGTCATATTGGGGGCATTAATATGATTGAGAAGCCTGGACATATAGGATGTAATCCCAAGTGTTGATTAATTGGGTTGGTTGTCATTGATGTCAACCCTTGAAGAAAGTCTGGTAGTGAATTTTGGTATCACAAATATTTGGGTAATGGACCCAAGTTTGTTTGATGGATAATGGTATGAGTTTTGATATATTTTCAAGTCAGAATATCCTATATGGATAGTACATGTCATGCCATTTCTGGTGGTATGTGGAATGTCACATAACTCCTCACAGTTAGAGAGTTATGGCCATGTGAAGTTGGAGAACCCTCATGAGTCATCTAGAAGCCCCAAAAGGTGAAAGTAGAGTCAAAGTGTTTGCAAAAGAAATTATTGAAATAACAAAGTTAATGGAGAACTTTCTAAAATAAGGAAAGTGGGATGCTACATGAAAGTATAAATAAGAGGCAAGGCTCTCTCATTTAATCACACTTAAACCTATTGAATATCAATGAATATCTATTTTGTGAAAGGTTATTTGGGTAGGTATTATTGATAGAGAAAAGTGTGGCAAGAAAAGTGCGGCAGGAAAAGTGCAGCAGAAAAAGTAGGGTAGGATAAGTGCGATAGGAAAAGTATAGTAGGAAAACTGCGGCAGAAAAATTGCAGCAAAAAAATCACGACAGAAAAAGTGCGATAGAAAAATCGCAGCAAAAAAAGTGCGGCAAAAAAATCGCGGCAAAAAAAGTGTGGCAGAAAAATCGCGACAGAAAAAGTGCGACAGAAAAATCATGGCAGCAACATGGTTGGGGTCTATTTATGAGAGATATGGCACATCTTGTTTGAGTTATGTTTTGTGAGCTAGGGTTTAGCTCTTGAGATGGTATTGGATGTTCATTATTGTTGCATATATCAGATTTGTTGAGGGATACAGTTGGCATTTTGTTGTTGCTATTTTGTTGTTGGTATTTGGCATATGGGTATTGGTATTTTGGTTGTGATGTGTTGTTGAAGTTGTTGGTTTAGCTTGAGGCTACATAACAGTGAGGTTGTGGCACATGGTTTGATGTAAGGTTTTATAGTATTTGGTTTATGGATAGAGTGATGAATTGTAAGATAACTTTTGATGGTTATATGGGTGTATGTCTTTGGTATATGGTTGAGGTACATGTTGGGTACATGGTTGAGACAAATAGTTGATGACTTGGCACATACATAAGGTGTATAGTAGATGAGTTGGAACACACACGAGGTGTATAGTTGATGATGTTGGTACATCTTGATGAGTCAAGGTTGATGCAAGGTTGATGCATGGTACATGTTGGTTCATGCTATTGGTAGAGGTTTTTTGGTGCAGGTTGATTGGTACAGGTTGTTACAAGTTATTGGTATAGGTTGATAGTGACAAGTTGACAGTGGCAGTGGTTAATTCAGTGAAAGTGATAGGTTTTCTACATTTGGTATTTATATTTTAGGGCGGTTGGATGGGGCAAGGATAGGTGGTTGTAGCCACCTTCTAGTTGTAGCCGGAGAACTTAGGGGGTTGTAGCCTCCTTCTGTTTGTATCTAGAGAATTGGGGAGTTGGAGCTTCCCTCGGGTTTTAGCCTAAGAAACAAGGGGGTTGGAGCCTCCTTCTAGTTGTAGCTGGAAAAAAAAGGAATTTGGTGCTTCCAATGAATTTAATTCTTCAAGACATATAAGAAAAAGAATTATGTGGTTTTCTCCCGCTTTGGGTTTCCACATAAAAACATTGGTGTACTATGTATGTGTATGATTGCTCATTTGTTTATTTTCTCTGCAATTATTGGATGATAATGCTACACTGATATAACAATTGCATTATATGGTTAAAAAGGATTAAATTTCTCTATTACTGATTCACCCCCCCTCTCAGTAATCCAACACCAAGTTCCTTTGTAGACTTTTCAAAGGAGATCATCTAACTCGTTTGTGCCCTGCTACTTTCATGGTACAAGAAGTGTGATTCTTGTTTGATGGCCCTTCAGGTTTTGAGTCATCTTTGGTTTCCCAACAATCTAATCCTTCTTTGGTTGATATTGATATAGTGGTCATGCCAATGCAATCTTCAGTTGAAACTACTCTTCTTTTGGGGGGCGATGCATCTACTGACCATGTTGTCGCGCATCATGTTCAACTAGTGATCATGTCGATGAAATCTTCGACTGACACCACTTTTACTTTTGGGGGTGATGCATCTCTAGACAATGTTCTCTCACATCCTATTCAACCAACGGTTGAATACGTGGTCATGTCAATTCAATATTCGGTCGATCCCACTCTTCTCTTGAAGAGTGATAAGTCTAAGGAAGTGACATTTCCAATGCAATCTTCAGTCAATAACACTCTTCTTTTGGGCAGTGATGTGTCTTTCGACCATGTCCTTATCATTTCTAGTCCTGTACCTTCTGAACAAGGGATCATTCCACTCTCTCTGAGTATTCTCCCTGCAAGTCCCAGGATGGTTTCCTTTGATTGGAATTATATTGTAGATGATGGATCCTATGCAAGTATTGTATCCTCCTCGACTTGGCAAGCTTTAGTTTCTCCAAAGATTGTCTCAACTACCAATAAGTTTTTGGCTTGTGACAAAAGTCCTTCACAGGAGCCTTGGCCTCCCCCATTATATGCTTCTTAGAACAACATCCTTCGAGTCTTAGTTAAGCTCTTTTCCAACTCTCTAAAAAAGAGAAATGATTGTCAAGTGAACTTGTCTCTTTCACACTCGTTAAATGGCTTTGAAAGGACGTCTATTTGGTGCAATTTTAACCCTTTTTCGGAACAATTAGACTAATTTTGAAAAAGGAATACTCTAGTTAACATTGGCTAGAAGAGTTCTCTTGGGTATTGTTTTATACTTTTTCGGGCCTAGGGGACTAAACCTATGAAAAAAGGACAGTCTTTGGAGTTAAGCTGTAATTTCATTCCATTATCTTGTTTGTGGTATTGAGCCTATTTT
This sequence comes from Picea sitchensis, assembly GCA_010110895.2. NCBI lineage: Eukaryota > Viridiplantae > Streptophyta > Pinopsida > Pinales > Pinaceae > Picea > Picea sitchensis. Next base: position 53,630 of record SNQJ01S0064653.1, read on the forward strand.
TGGTTCTCACTTTCTCATTATAAGCCTATTACCTCAGTAATTTTCATCGCTATCCAAGAAGAGACTTGTTTATATCCTTTGCAGTTTGACACCCTGTACCCTAAGATGAAACATTCCCCCGAGTGTCCATGCCCCACATGCATTTCCTTGCATTGAGCATAGGTATGTTCCACTATTTGGAGCTATTTGCTTACTCACGACACTTGTTTCCTCTCTTGTATCATAGCATTTATTTTCCTATGAAAAACTAAAAAGGACAGGTGGGAAAAGAATATTATCTTATATTGGAAGCAGTCGTGTCACCTTTGAATAGAGCACAAACTTTTGAGTCCACTATCATCCAAAATTTGGGTTTAGTATGACCTTAGGAAGCTGAGCTCATTACTTAGAGTTTACTCCTCTGACTGGTTATTCTTCCAATCCCTATGGAGAGTTCGTTGATGTCTCCTGCATCACGAAGATTTATCATCAAGTGTATGCTTCTTGAGTTATCCATTTGTCTCATTCTCTAATTCAAAGGATGTCTATAAGCCCATGTCAGTCATTTCTTAGAACTCTTGACTTTCCATGTCACCCATACACTTAGTGTGTCTCAGAATCACATGAAGTTGTAGTCCTACCATGCACCCTGGTCCTACTTTCATTATGGGTAGGTAAACTTGAACCCAATAGTTGACATCTCCTCATTGGTTGTTGACTGGGGGGTTTCCCTTCTGTTCGACAGCAATAAATATATTCACACATTCGGATTCATGTAGTTCCTTGGATGTCATTAGCCTTATTGGTGGTTTCCTCACCTTTGACGAAAGTATTTTTTATTTCTTGTTATTCAGAGGGTCTCTTTCATGCACTACTTGCATATGGTGCATGCGGGAGATGCATAAGATCGTTGGTTCGTGAACATCCTCTTCATATGAGTTCCTCCAAATCATCAATATATTGCTTTGTACCTCATGGTGATTGATGAGAGATGCCTTAATTCTCTCCTTTCAACGGTTCTCCTTCCATCGACTTCAGCTCATCTATTCTGGAAACAAGGCCTAGAGTCCTATGAGTACCTAGAGGCTTGCAGTCATTAGTGGTAGGTTCTCCCACCATTGACAGTGGGGAATACATCAATGTCTCATGATTGATGGATTCTTCAAGTGTTCGACCTCAACACCTTTATTCACACTTGTAAGAATGTACTTAGTTCCTTGATACCTACTTTCATTATCAATAGGTTGTCTCGTGTTTGTTAGTGGTATCCATTAATGACCGGTAAACAAACGAAGTCTCATTATGTTTGAATTCAACTCCTCTTCACATAATGTAGACTTGCACCTTTGGTGGATTGTGTAGAAGACATTCATTTTAAAGTAGCATCTTTCCTGATTTGTTTCTATCATTCATTATAACAATACCTATATGACTTCAGTGATCATGGGAGATCAGATTATACTCTGTTGTATATAGATATCTTTAGATTGATTTTGATACTGGTTTCTACTGGGTCTTTTTCATGACTATGACAACCTATGGCATGTGTCTACTTTGTATTTCCTATTCATGGCCATGAACATCTATTTTATATATTTCCACATGGATCTACAGTGTAATTCAAATTGGCATACATGTGTGCAAAGTCATTATGGATTGTAATATTCTCATGATAAACTAGCACTTCCAGTTAAGTCTCCATCACTCCACTTCTGGTAATTATAATGTATTTCGTCCATCACAGATACTCTGACCTCACACATTAGGTGGCATCTGTTATATCAAATTTTGCCTCACCCCATTGTTATCGGACTAGTCGGTAGGTGCGGACACTAACAGATCTCCCTAGATCCACCTGGATCTAGAACAAAACAAGACAGGACATGACTCTTTCCCTAAGTTTTGACCATTGAATTAACTAGGAGGAAGGAACGAATAACATACCTTATTATCGCTTCCTAGG
>SNQJ01S0064654.1:0-23547 GCA_010110895.2 Picea sitchensis
AGATCCTTGATTACAACTTGGTGAGGTGAAAACTCGACGGTTTTACCTTCACCTGAATGAGTGATTTGATATATTGATAGAAGGTTACAAGAAAGACTTGGAACACATAATACATCATTGAAATGACCATTCTCTACTTGAAATGTTCCATATCCTATAAGACTAAGAGACCTATCATCACCAACAAATATTTTCTTGGTGTTACATTCATTTAGAGCAGAAAATATGGCTTTATCCTTAGCCATATGATAAGATGCTCTTGAATCAATAAGCCACTCATCAGAAGAAGTAGTAGAAGTAGAATTTGCATTGAAGGAGAAACCAAAAGCAAAAAGTGCATGTTTGTGAGAAGAAGAAGTAGAATCAATACTAATGTTGTGCTTCTTCATCGTTGCTTCTAAAGCTGCCATCTTCTTAAAACATTTGGACTCATCATGACTATCTTTATCACAAAAGTTGCAATGTCTGTTAGTATTCTTACTTTTATATTTTGTTCGTTTGTCACCAGTAGGAGCTGAAGTTGTCTGAGCAGGTTTGGGACTGTTATGTTGTTTGTTGTTGTAGTGACGATGTTGCTTCTTGGGATACTTGGGTTTATCTTTTTGTTGGGCAACTAAGGCTTTGTTGGAGGGACCTACAGTGTTGATCACTCCAAATTGTACAAGCTTATCTTCCTCTCAAATTAAAGAAGCAAAAAAGGACTCAAGAGTGGGTTTTTCATAATCTTCTTCCCCTAGAGCCTCTCTCTTGGCATAAAAGGTAGATACAAACACATAATATGCACTACCTAGCTTAGAAAGAATAAGATAGATGCAACGCTTTTCCTCCATCTTTATCTTACATTCTTCACATAAAACTCTGAGTGTTTTAAACCTAGATGGATAGTCTCCAAGGAAAGAAAAATGACTTTGACTCAAGGTCAGTATTTGATTTTCTAACTGTTGTGCTCGAATAATATTGATTTTACCAAACAAAGATTCAATCTTTTCCCAAGCTTCTTCGGGGTCATCAATGTCTTGAATGTGGTACCTTAAATTAGGAGAGATGAAAATTCCGATTAATCCATGTGCTTCGTCATTCCTATTATCCCACTTGGATTTCTTATCAACATCAGTGGGTGCTTTTTCCTTTCCCAAGGTAATCCGGTACAAACCTTTACTTCTTAATACATCTTCCATATGAGATTTCCATTGGAAGTAGTTATTGCTGGTAAGCAAGACAATACTTGTAGAAGCCATATTAAATATGTTGATAACGTAGATCTAAAAAATGAAACTGATGATATAGATGGAAAGAGATCGAAAAGTTATGCGGTTTAAAAAAAAACGGCACTGAAAACAGACTTCTAATGTTAGAGTTATGCCATTTAAAAAAAAAGTCACAATCGGTAACCAAATGACCACGTGATTGTGTAAGTTGCTTTATGAAGTGACCCACTTTTATAAAGAGAAGTGGGGATCACTTTTACAATGAAGTTACTTTATAACAGAAAAATTGCATGCAAAATAAAAAAACTCTAAAATAAAATACTAAAACTACTTATAGTGATTCACTTTTATACTTGAAGTGAAATACAGTTTACAATTTTAGCATGAACTTTTTCAAAAAAGGTAACAAAAGAGAGACTTGAACTCAAGACCTCTTACTTAATAAGACAACTTTTAACCAAATGATCTAGAAAAACATATTGTAATGTTTAGAAGGAGGATTGTTGTTGTTTTTTTTGTTGTTGAAGATGACCTTGGAGAGCGTGCTAAAAAAAAACTCTTTTTCACACAAGAAAAAAATTTCGCTTCTCGATGACAACAAGGGTTAGATCTTTGTTAGCTTACTTGGAAGATGCACCTTTTTCTATCTGTTTCTGATTTGCCGAGATCACACAGGGCACGGGGCAAAGAGAATACGCAGATATAAAAGAGTAGCAACCCAAAAATAAATAAAACAAAACCAAAATAAAACCAAAATACTACTATGCAAAATTTTTTAAAAAATGCGTATTCAAGCGTTATACCTCTGGATCTGACTATAATGGCCGTATCTTGGGTAAACGAAAACCTTTTTGAGTGAAACAAAAAGTGTTCCTGACTGAAACGAGTGCTCCGGACGCAATGGAATTGTCCTCTCATCCCAAAAATGTACGAAAATGACAGAAAGTGGAGATGATTCAACTCGGCTTCACGATCTCGATCTACAACAGGAGCAGGTCTTCAAACAGGCTCTGATACCATGTTCGAAAACACAGGTATTCCAACAGAGGATGAACAACTTCAGTAAAAACTCACATAACCATATCAAAGATCAAAACATCGATATTTTCACATGGTAAAACCCTTACGGGGAAACGTCCACGGCCCCAACCAACGCGACCACTTGGAGCAGTTTATTAATGCAAAGAAAAAGATTACAGAGAAATTTTACAATAGATTTTCTCACAATCGATCATCGACAAATGACCCTCCATGCTCTTTAAATAGAGATCATGGACCAATCAGGTGTCAAGCCACAGATCAATGGTCGTTAAGATCGAGGAGAGTATGAACCGTCAGATCACTCTATGTCGGGAACATATTGTGACCATCAGATTTCCTAACTACAAATGCATACTAAAGAAACACACTAGAAAACAAACTTTTACCTAACGACACAATAGACCAAGTAGATCTTACTAACTCCTAAGTGTCTAAATATCCTAACACTTATCCAATGAGAGGCCATATGGGCCAACCTGAGGGTAGCCATGGAGATTTGGAGAATCAACCAGTCTTGTGATGTATTGACAAAAGACGGGGAGAATGTACAACCTCTGTGAGTCAAACCAAAAGTCAGGACGAACGAGATGATATGTGAGTCTAATGCAAAAGTCAGGGGGAATGTACAACCTCTGTGAGCATAAACAATCTAGTGTAAAAGTCAGGGGGAACATACAACCTCTGTGAGAATAGACAAACTAGTGAAAAAGTCAGGGGGAACGTACAACCTCTGTGAGCCTAGTCAAGCCTTGTGAGCCATGATCAAAAGTCAAGGCATCTAGCAAAATTTAGGTTGAAAATAAAATTCCTATGAGCTAGAAACAAACAATATTCCTAATATTACAAATGATATAAATGTATTGATCTAGTGTGTTGGCACGTGTAACATTATCCACCATGAAGAGAATTTAGAATTGCCTTGTAAAGAATCGAGTTGTAGCTGAAGTATTAAGTCTAGTTCTATTTTAGAAGTAAAGTTTAATTTTGATTTGTAACTGAAGTCTCAAGTCTAGTTCTATTTCCGAACTAGAGTATACCAGTCTCAAGTCTAGTTCTATTTTCGAACTAAAGTGTAATGCTGAGTTATAACCAGTCTCAATTCTAGTTCTAAGTTAAAACTAAAGTATGAAGCCGATTTATGATTAACTCATGAAAACATGTTACTATTTTGAGTCTCTCCTCTTCTCCTCTTCAGCCTATATAAGAAGAGGTTGAACCCTCTCTTAAACACAGTTTTGATATGTAGGTTAAGGGTGAAGCAATAGAGGCACATATCTCAGATAAAGAGGCAACATACCAAAGCAACATATCAATGTTGTATATCAACAATAGAGGCTGCACATCCGAGGCATATATCAACAACATATCAATGATGTATATCAACAATAGAGGAAACATATCAGAGGTGTATTTTAGCAAGGTGATGCAGGAGCATCGCTCCAAGCCAGCTACGCGCTAGCCAGCTAGCACATCAAGCGTGCATTCAATGGAAGAAGAGAGGCGCAAGCCTCTCATTTTTCAAATTTTGAAAATGGATTAAATGTTTGTAAGACTGGTAGAGCCAAGCCGTGCCTTTAAGCATGTTGTAGTTAGAGTTGCCTTAATGGCTGACATGTTGATGGGGATCTAGATCCAATTCGGATTAGACGGCCCATTCAATGTAATTAATTGTAATTAATGAGAGTTGGTAAGGATGGAGGGAAGCGCTCGAGGAGCCCCCTTTTGTAAAAAGATCCTTTGTATCTATAGGTAGTTAGTCGGTAGAGAAGGAAGAGAAGAATAGAGAGAAGAGAAGAAGTCGTGACTTTGTTACAGTTCGAGCTCACATTGTAAAGAGGCATTTCATATTAATACAATCGGAGCAGTTTTTCCTGCATGTTATTCTGTGTATGTTGATGAATGTCTTTATGTGTTTATGATATGTTGTAGATGTATGTTAGATGTACATTTGCAAGGATAGATAGATTTTTCTATCTCTAGGTTTACTGATTTTACGTCTGGTTCTTTGTGGCTTCATGCAAGAGGTTGCATGACATACCACTACGGGTTCTGTAAGCCAGTGCATAGAGTGCACTTCTGAATTCTGCGGAATTTAGACAAAGACATGCCAGGAGGGTGCACCAGAGGAAGTCATTGACTCAAGGAGGAAGCCTCAAGGTCGCTGAACACCTTGAAGGAGGAACTGTGCAGAAGAAAGCACAGAGAGGAGAAGCATAATTGTTGAGAATTCTATAAAGGCTCCGCCAGGTGGGCATTCAGCAAATGCACAGGATGTATTGAGGAGAACTCTATTTTGAGATCAGTGAGAACACAGAGTCATTGAGGATTCTGGAGGACTCTGCTAGGTGGGCATTGAGTTGGTACAAGTGTGCACTGAGAAGAAATCTCTTTCAAGTTATGATATAAGGGAAGTGTCACAGGGAAGACACTCACAGGGTTACTGAACACCCTGTAGGCTCAGTAAGGAGTGCTTGAACGGGAGGCTGCCAAGAGGGCACCAATATCCATTTGAAGGATAAGGCAAGGGTCAAATCCCTTAGAGGTTCGAGAAGGAAAAGCTGAGGACGGATAGCACAGTTGTGTGCAAGGACCCTGCAAGGAATCACAGAGGCCAAGAAAACCCTTTGGAGGGTTCGGAGTTTGAGAAGCTCATGAGGAGGAACGCCTCTTAGAATACAGGCGAGAGGCAAGGTTATATGATTCGTAGCAAAGACAAAGGCCGAGGCCTTTTGGAGCAAGAAATCTTCCAAGGAAAAGGAAGAAGGGCATTCTCAAGGTAGAGCACAACTACCGTTAAATCAGTTGGAGAGTGAGATCTGGGTCATTGAAGTCTACATCTAGACGCATGCAGGAAAGCACACAAGGAAGAGAAAGAGATCTGGGCCATCGGATCTAGTGCAAAAAACCGATAGTCATCGGATCCAGAGGAAGGCGCGTGGAGTTTAACCTCTGGGAGGCCGCGCAGGAGAGCAACTGAAACGGACAATGGAGACACTTCGTGGAGAAGTGTGAAATCCCGTGGGCCATTGGATCTCGCATAACAGTGAGGGGATTAAGGTTGAGTATCTTCTGATACTTTAAAGCTCAGAAAGGATAGCGACCATCAGATATGGATCAACGACAACCATTGATCTCATATAAGAAATCACGAAGTTAGGGTTCGTGAGTTTTGGAGGGTAGACCAAATTCTTGGTTTTGCGAAGTTCCGAGTTGCGAGGAGCAGGGAAGGAGATTCAGACTGTTGGATCCAAGACATAGGAGAACAGTTGGATCAGAACCTTCGTGTGGTATCGAGTATCGGGGGTTGAAAGAATTTCTTTTCGACTGTGAAGTCGCGAAGTGCCGAGCACCGAGGGCTCGTGCGAACACATGTAGCATCCATTAGGTGGGGACCGCGTGGTTGACAGGTGTCCTAACAATAAGCACCCAGAGAAAGGTGGAAGTGGGTGACAGGTGGTGGACACACGTCACCTTGGAAGGAGCCAACCCATCTTTGACTTCAGGGTTTCGCAAAGGAGGAGCATGAGGGTTCAACACCCCAACTCGCGAAGTTGCGAGTTATGAGTAGTGCTAAAGGAATCAACCCATCGATGACTTATTGTGCTTCAGGATTTTGTAAAGGAGGAGCACGGTGACTCAACACTCCAACTCGTGAAGTTGCGATTTGCGAGTAGTGCTAGCACTTAGCCCTAGCTAGTGGTTATGTGTGGAAGGTGCTAACAAGGAGGAGCCAATTCCGTATCGCATCTCGGGTATCGGAGGTTTGGAGAAAGAGGAGTCGAGGTCATCGACTCGCGAACTTGCGAGTTGAGCAAGGCACTTGTGCTAAGGCCCAATTGTGGTCGCATGGAGATGTAAGGCTCACGCCTGGTGTTAAGTTACGTAGAGAGGGTTTTCATGAAGGACCTGTGGATTCATTGAAGGTTCCAGCAGGGAACCAAAGAGCCACTTCGACTCGAGGAGAATTTAGAACGATCTGAAGCGGATCTCGACCAGAGGGTGGGGGGTCTGAGCGAAGTGGTATCAGAGCCTACAAATTTTCTGTTTGCATATCATAGACAAGAGGAGGACTGTGAAGGGATATAGTTTGATACCATCACAAGTGGTATCAGAGCTTGATTCTCTGTCTGTATACTGTAGGCAGAAGGAGGCAGAAGGAAAAGAAAACAATACTCTGATATGCATCATTTTGGTATCAGAGCAGGAGTTTGCCCATATATTTCAGGAAAAAGAGGAAGCGAGGTGAAGAAGAGCCTGTAGGAGATAGGTAAAAGGTGAAGGTTGTTGCGGGATGCAGAAGTCAAATGATACAGTCAGATGGACTGTAGGAAAGGCTGGAAGAACTCACGGTTGTAGAGTGACAGCAACAAGTTTGCCAGGAGGGAAGACATGAACAGGAAGATGGCTACTAAAGGCCATGGACGCGATGGAAAGAAGAACCACCAGCGGTAGAGAAAAGATGAAATGGATGAAGAGATCACTGAGATAAGGGCGAGAATGGAAGAGCTTACACTGCAGATGTAGTAGGATGCAAAGCCACATTGGGTATATGAATGGCCCATGAAGAGAAAGGTATAGTGGCCAGTCAAGAAATTGTTGGCCAGAAGAAAACAAAGGTTGTTGAAGAGGTGGATGAGGTATGTGAAAAGCCTCAGGGCCACAGAGGAGATGGTTCATTCCTGTGAACCAGAAGCTGGGAGAAATATCAGTGATGAGGAGGAAGAGAGATTGAGTAGAGATCTTAGAAGCTGCCAAGTGGGCAGTGAGGAATTTTCAATTTGCCAGGTGGGCAATAAGACGAGATCGCAGGAGGATCTCATAGACTTCCAGGAGGGCAGAGAGGAAATCCCATATTTCCAGGTGGGCAAGGGAGAGAATATGATACTGTTTGAAAGTCTCATGAACTCAGAGGCGAGTTCGGATCAACGAGGAGAAATGACTGAGAAGGATCAGAGATGCCTTTTGATCATTGGAGGAATTGAGGTATTCCTGCCACATAGCCCAGTTGAGGCCAGAGAATGTATTGCAGATGCAACAACAGAAGAAGGACAACCAACAATGACTGTCATGGAGGAAAAAAAAGTGGAGCAGGTGCGGATATCTGCCCCAACAGAAGAAGAGCATCCATATGAGGTACTCACTCCATGGGAGAAGGAGCTAGAAATGTTAGAGGATTGACTGAACAATCCAGAACCGGTAGATGATTTCCATGAGCAGAAAATCATGCAGATGTCAGCAGAGGAGCATTCCGAGGAATTGCTCAGAAATTTCAGCCAGGAAGCTGAACAGATGACGACTGCAGTGTCGAGGCATGCAACAGAAGGTGAATCAAAATTCTAGTCTGAGGAGCAGCTGGAGGAAGCTGGAGATGCATCAGTAGGAGAGTTGACTATCAAGCTATTAGAAGGGGAAGCTGAGAAGAGACTCAATGATCAGACTGTAGAACTAAATTTTGCAGCAGAGTGGCAAGTTGAAGCCACAGAGGAAGTAAATAACATGAGGGATCTAGTTGATCTGCCCACTGATAAGGACGAAGAAGTGCAGCCGAGGAGACTGCATAAAGAGATCCATCCCTGGGAGCAGCTGGACGAGATAATTGAGGATATCAGAAGGCTAATGATCAGATCAACATAAGTGGTTAGCAAATGGAACCTGAGTAGAGGAGAACCTACCATAGCAGCAGGGCAACAGATGTAACAACAACAACGAAGCAATGGAGCAGATGGACAACTCTAGAGAACTGTTTGGGATACAGGTGGGTTTCAACAGTGGTGCAGGGAAGCTCATGACCAGGAGCTCATGATTTTTGTAGCTGAGGAGTATGATGCAGGAGCATCGCTCCAAGCTAGCTACGCGCTAGCCAACCAACACATCAAGTGCGCATTCAATGGAAGAAGAGAGGCGCAACCCTCTCATTTTTCAAATTTTGAAAATGTATTAAATGTTTGTAAGACTGGTAGAGCCAAGCCGTGCCTTTGAGCATGTTGTATTTAGAGTCGCCTTAATGGATGACATGTTGATGGGGATCTAGATCCAATTCGGATTAGATGGTCCATTCAATGTAATTCATTGTAATTAATGAGAGTTGGTAAGGATGGAGGGAAGCGCTCGAGGAGCCCCCTTTTGTAAAAAGATCATTTGTATCTGTAGGTACTTAGTCGATAGAGAAGGACGAGAAGAATAGAGAGAAGAAAAGAAGTCGTGAATTTGTTACAGTCCAAGCTCACATTGTAAAGAGGCATTTCATATTAATACAATCATAGAAGTTTTTCCTGCATGTTATTCTATGTATGTTGATGAATGTCTTTATGTGTTTATGATATGCTGTAGATGTATGTTAGATGCACATTTGCAGGGATAGATAGATTTTTCTATCTCTGGGTTTAATGATTTTACGTCTGGTTCTTTGTGGCTTCATGCAAGAGGTTGCATGATAGAACACTACAGGTTCTGTAAGCCAGTGCATAGAGTGCACTTCTGAATTCTGCGGAATTTAGAAAAAGACTTGCCAGGAGGGCGCACCAGAGGAAGTCATTGACTCAAGGAGGAAGCCTCAAGGTCACTGAACACCTTGAAGGAGGAACTGTGAAAAGGAGAGCACAGAGAGGAGAAGCATAATTGTTGATAATTTTATAAAGGCTCTGCCAGGAGGGCATTGAGAAAATGTATAGGATGCATTGAGGAGAATTCTATTTTGAGTTCAGTGAGAACACAGAGTCACTGAGGATTCTGGAGGACTTTGCAAGGTGGGCATTGAGTTGGTACAAGTGTGCACCGAGAAGAACTCTCTTTCAAGTTCTAAGATAAGGGAAGTGTCATAGGGAAGACACTCACATGGTTACTGAACACCCTGTAGGCTCAATAAGGAGTGCTTGAACAGGAGGCTTCCAAGAGGGCACCAATCTCCATTTGAAGGAGAAGGAAAGGGTCGAATCCCTTAGAGGTTCGAGAAGGAAAATCTCAGGATGGATAACACAGTTGTGTGCAAGGACCCTGCAAGGAATCATAGAGGCCAAGAAAACCCTTTGGAGGGTTCAGAGTTTGAGAAGCTCAGTAGGAGGAACACCTCTTAGAATACAGGCGGGAGGCAAGGTTATAGGCTTCGCAACAAAGACAAAGGCCGAGGCCTTTTGGAGCAAGAAATCTTCGTAGGAAAAGGAAGAAGGGCATGCTCAAGGTAGAACACAACTGTTGTTAGATCAGTTGGAGAGCGAGATCTGGGTTGTTGAAGTCTACGTCCAGACGCACACATGAAAGAACACAAGGAAGAGAAAGAGATCTGGGCCATCGGATCTAGTGCAAAGAACCGATAGTCATCAGATCTGGAGGAAGGCACGTAGAGTTTAACTTCTGGGAGGCCACACAGGAGAGCAGCTGAAACGGACGGTGGAGACACTTCGTGGAGAAGTGAAAAATCTCGTGGGCCATTGGATCTCCTAGAATAGCGAGGGGATTAAGGCTGAGTATCTTCCGATACTTTAAAGCTCAGAAATGATAGCGACCATCAGATCTGGATCAACGACAACCGTTGATCTGATATAAGAAATCACGAACTCGGGGTTCGTGAGTTTTGGAGGGTAGACCAAATGCTTGGTTTTGTGAAGTTTCGAGTTGCGAGGAGAAGGGAAGGATATCTAGACCGTTGGATCCAAGTCACGGGAGAACCGTTGGATCAAAGGCTCTGCGTGGTATCGCGTATCGAGGGTTGAAAGAATTTATTTTCGACTGCAAAGTCGCAAAGTGCCGAGTGCCGAGGGCTCGTGCAAACACGTGTCACATCTGTTAGGTGGGGACCGCGTGGTTGACAGGTGGCATAACAATAAGCACCCAGAGAAAGGTGGAAGTGGGTGACAGGTGGTGGACATACGTCACCTTGGAAGGAGCCAACCCATCTTTGACCTTTCGTGCTTTGAGGTTTCGTAAAGGAGGAGCACGAGGATTCAACACCCCAACTTGTGAAGTCACGAGTTACGAGTAGTACTAAAGGAATCAACCCATCGCTGACTTATCGTGCTTCAATATTTCATAAAGGAGGAGCATGAGGACTCAACACTCCAACTCGCGAAGTTGCGAGTTGCGAGTAGTGCTAGCACTTATCCCTAGCCGGTGGTTATGTGTGGAAGGCGCTAATAAGGAGGAGCCATACCCATATTTCATCTCGGGTATCAGAGGTTTGGAGAAAGAGGAGTCGAGGTCATCGACTCGCGAACTTGCGAGTTGCGCAAGGAAATTGCGCTAAGGCCCAATTGTTGTCGCATGGAGATGTAAGGCTCGCGCCTGGTGTTAAGTTGCGCAGGGCGGGTTTTCATGAAGGACATGTGGATTCGTTGAAGGTTCCAGTAGGGAACCAAAGAGCTGCTTTGGCTCGAGGAGAATTTAGAACGATCCTAAGCGGATCTCGACCAGAGGGTCAGGGGTCTGCGCCACAAGGTCTCTTAGGTCTTTTTCAGGTCAGAGTCATCTTGGAAATCTCTCTAAGAGAAAAACATTCATGGTGGATATTTGTAAGTGATCTTACATTATTAATGCAATAAAGGAATATCTTTTGCTGGGGTTTTTCTCCATGTACAAGGTTTCCCCAAGGTATATGTGTTGTTGATGTGCATGCTTACTTAACTACATATTTATTGCTATTCGGTTATGATTTGGTATTGTTGAAGTGTATTAAGCTGGAATCAAAGTGTTGAAGAAAATAAAAGAATTAATCCGCATAATAAATCAAGCTCATAATTTAACATGGTATCAGATATTAGGGTGTTTTAAGCATGTTGAAGTGCAGCAAAAGGTACACACAGATCCAAGTGAGCTTGATTAAGTTTCCATTGTGAGGTCCATGACATCCTTCATTTCAGTCAGGGTCAAGGATAGGCTCGAAGGAGCTTCCAACTTCAATGTGTGGAAGATCTGGATAACAAATATCTTGCAGGAGCATGATCTTGAGCAGTATGTGACCACAGTGGCGGAGGAACCCACGAATAATGAAGGAAGAGCGGCCTTTAGTAGGAGTAAAGAAAAGGCCAAGCGAATCATCTTTGACTCAGTCAAAGATAGTATAATGCCTGCAATGACTTCGTTAATGACTGCCAAGGACTGTATGGATACCTTTGTGAATCTGTATGAGAAATAGGCTCCAAGTCAGAAGAGGAAACTTAAGCACAAGCTTAAGTATTTGAATATGGGAAAGGTGAATCAATGGCATCTTTCTGTTGCAAGATAGCCCAGACCAGAGATTAACTTTTGGTCATAGTGGTGGCAATGGATGATGATGATTTAGTGCAGGCCATTTTTGAAGGTCTTCCTTCTTCATGGGAGATATTTTTATCCAGTGTAAGTGTGAGAGAGATTCAACCCACATTTGAGAGGTTATGGAATGATTGCCTCCAAGAGGAGAGTCGCACAGCTACCAAGAGAAAGCCATTGAAAAAAGAGCACTCAACTTTAGCATCAAGATTCAAGGGAAAGAAGAAAGGCACTTTTCAGAAAGGCTCTCAGAGGAAGCCAAACACCAAAGTTACATTCAAAAGAAAGAATATTGATACATCTAAGATTAAATGCTTTAGTTGTAATAAGTTGGGTCATTTTGCTAAATATTGTTGGTTTAGAAAGAAATATCCTAGGAAAGGAAAATGTCATGCCTCAACTGCTGAGGATGATGAATTCAAAAGAAATAAAAAAAGTCCTTCTAATGAGAAAGAAAATAGAAAATAATATTACTTTGTTTCTACCTTATCCAATTCAGCTTTCATGGGGCTGAAAACTTGGTTAGTAGACAGTGGTGCATCAAAGCACATGATAGGGTTCAAGGAGATCCTTTCAGATTTTAAGATAAAATATTTTGCAGAGTATGTTGATCTTGGGGATAAAAAATGTTACAAGATAGAGGGAGTAGGCTCTATCTCCTTTAGATTGGAATATGGGGCTAGAATTCATGTTGATGAAGTATTATATGTTCCCGGCTCAAGAAGAATCTACTATCAGTTGAAACCCTTGAGGAAAATGTATATTGGGTTATCTTCAAGGACATGAAGGCACTACTATGGGCTAAAGGTAGCCACTTAAGTACAACAGAACCCTTTGGAACTCACAGCAAAGGATTGTACGTCATGTCAGGACAGTCAATTCAGGCATTGGGTCATGATGCGACTAGCTCCAGCGAGTTGTGGCACAAAAGACTTGGACATCTTCATTACAAAGCTCTTCCAGATCTACAGAACATGGTATGTGTCATGCCCTCTATTTCTCTTAGTAAAAATGAAATTTGTAAGGGATGCATGCTAGGTAAAAATATAAAGAAATAATTTCCTAGTAGTGACAACAGAGCTCAGGGAATCTTAGATATTGTTCATTATGATGTATGTGGTTCTATGTCATCTCCCTCACTCAGTGGTTGTTTGTATTATGTCATTTTTATTGATGATTACTCAATAAAATGTTGGATATATTTCCTTAAAGATAAAAGTGACACATTTGATAAATTCAAAGAGTATAAATCCTTTATTGAAAAATAGACAGGGAAACAGATCAGAATCCTTAGAACAAACAATGGAGGAGAGTTTGAATCTCTCTAATTTGAGGATTTCTGCAAGTCAGAAGGAATCAAGAGACAAATGAACGTGCCATATAAACCTAAATAAAATGGAGTTGCTGAGAGGAAAAACAAGACAATTTGTGAGGCAACGAAAGCAATGATGTTTGACCAGGATCTGCCAAATTCGTTATGGGTAGAAGCCACCTCCACTGCCATGTATATTCAGAATAGGTGTCCACATGCTATATTGAAGGAAAAGACTCTTGAAGAGGTCTTCTCAAGGATCAAACCTGAAGTAGGGCATCTAAGGATATTTGGGTGTCCTATGTATATTCATGTCCCTAAGGAAAAGATGACAAAAATGGAACCCTTAGGCAAGAAAGGGGATTTTTTTGGGTACAGTGAGAACTTCAAGGCTTACAGGATTTATGTGGCAGGTCGGAGGAAAATAGAGGTAAGCATAGATGTAAATTTCCATGAGGAAGACACATTTAAGAAATCCAGAGATCTTCAGCAGGAATCAGAAGCAGTTCAACCAGCTTCACCCTCTTCTGAAAATGAAAGAGTCAGATGATCAGAGGGAGGAACCTAGTGAAGGGACAAGCAATCTGCCCCTAGAACCCGCTGAAGTGTTAGAAATAACTCTTGAAGAACCTCCATCCAAAAGGAATCCGGGGTGGCTTAAATAAATAGTGCAGGAAGTAGAAATGATAGTTTCTCCCAAAGGAACTTTCAGGGAAAGGAAGAGGCCTCATAGGTTTGGAGGCTATGTTGCACTGATGAGTAACATTAGTGATGGCGAACATTCTTCATTTGAAGAATCAGATAAATTACAAGTATGGAAGGATTCCATGCTTGAGGAATACATGTCTATTATAAAGAACAATGTTTGGGACATTGTGCCAAGTCCAAAAGACAAATCAGTGGTTTCTTCCAAATGGATCTATAAGATCAAACATGCAGTTGATGGAAGTGTGTAAACGTTCAAAGCAAGATTTGTAGCCAGAGGATTCACTCAGAAAGAAGGAATCGACTACGAATAGACTTTTCCCCCTGTAGCCAAGTATACCTCCAGTCAAACTATTATTACTTTAGCTCCCATTATTTGTTGGAAGCTACATCAGATGTATGTAAAAAAAACATTCTTGAATGGAAAGATTGAACATGAGGTCTTTTTGGAACAACCAGATGGTTTTGTACTGCATAACAAAGGCACTCATGTATGAAATCTAAGGAAGGCCTTGTATGGTCTTAAGCAAACTCCCAAATTTTGGTATGATAGGATTGATGGCTTTCTTAAAATCCTGGGATTTCAGAAAAGTGATGCTGATGCAAATCTGTACTTCAAGGTAAGAGGTAACCAACTTGTTATACTAATACTATATGTTGATGATCTCTTCTAACAGGAGATGAAGGGATAATAGCCTGGTGTAAGAGGGAGCTAACCTCGTAATTCAAGATGAAAGACTTAGGCTTGATGCATTACTTCCTAGGATTGAAAGTGTGGCAAATACAGGGTGAGATATTTCTGGTACAAGGAAAATACATAGTGGATGTACTAAAGAGGTTTGGTATGATGGATTGCAAATCCATGTCTACTCCGATGGTTACCAACCTAAGGAAGATGCATGATTCTGATACAGGTTCAGATTTGGTGGATCCCACCATGTATAGGCAGTTGATTGGATCATTGATGTACATGATCCACACTAGGCTAGATATATGCTATGCAGTGATTGCAATGAGTCATTTCATGACTAAACTGAGACAGAGACACTGGGTGCAAGAAAAGCACATCTTGAGATATCTTAGAGGGACCATTACTTATGTTCTGGGATATACATCCAGTGGTGGTTTATTTATGCATGGGTATGTAGATGCTGACTGGGCAGCAAGCCTAGTGGATCAAAAGAGTACTTCCAGATACTGCTTCAGTTTAGCATCCACTATGATCTCTTGGTCAAGCCAGAAGTGGGGATCCATTGAATAGAGTACAACAGAGGATGAATACATTGCAGCAAGTGATGCTAGCAAGGAAGCAGTATGGCTCAGAAAATTCGTTTCTGGGTTGTTTGGCAACAAGCTCGAGACGACGGTGGTTCACTATGATAATCAAAGTTTCATAAAATTGACAGAGAACCCAATATTTCATGACATGTCAAAACATATTGACATGATGTACCACTACATCTGAGACTTGGTCTAGAGAAAACCTGTAAAGTTACAGTACATAGCCACGAGCGAGAAGGTAGGTGATATCCTGACCAAGTCTCTGACTTTGAGACAATTTGTGCAACTAAGAGGCAAGATTGGTGTGGCTGAGAATGACTCCCTTGCTGAGAGGGAGTGTTAAATTTTGCAGCATCGATAGTCATTCTCCAATGAGAGGCCATATGGGCCACCCTGAGGCTAGCCAGAGAGATTTGGAGAATCAACCAGTCTTGTGAGGTATTGACAAAATCCATGGGGAACGTACAACCTCTGTGAGTCAAACCAAAAGTTAGGACAGTCTATATGCTATGTGAGTTTAATGAAAAAGTCAGGGGAACGTACAACCTCTGTGATCATAGACAGTCTAGTGAAAAAGTCAGGGGGAATGTACAACGTCTGTGAGCATAGACAGACTAGTGCAAAAGTCAGGGGGAACGTACAACCTCTGTGAGCCTTTCCTATGATCTAGAAACAAACGATATTCCTAATATTGCAAATGATATAAATGTATTGATCTAGTGCATTGGCACGTGCAACATTATCCACCGTGAAGAGAATTTCGAATTGCCTTGTAAAGAGTCAAGTTGTAACTGAAGTCTTAAGTCTAGTTCTATTTTAGAACTAAAGTGTAATGTTGAGTTGTAACTAAAGTCTTAAGTCTAGTTCTATTTTATAACTAAAGTGTAATGTTGAGTTGTAACTGAAGTCTCAAGTCTAGTTCTATTTTTGAACTAGAGTATACCAGTCTAAAGTCTAGTTCTATTTTTGAACTAAAGTGTAATGTTGAATTGTAACCAGTCTCAAGTCTAGTTCTAAGTTCAGACTAAAGTATGAAGCTGAGTTATGATTAACTCATGAAAATAGGTTACTATTTTGAGTCTCCCCTCTTCTTCCCTTCAACCTATATAAGCAGAGGTTGAACCCTCTCTTCAACATAGTTTTGATATGTAGGTTAAGGGTGAAGCAATAGAGGCACATATCAGTGATAAAGTGGCAACATACCAAAGAAACATATTAGTGTTGTATATCAACAATAGAGGCTGCATATCAGAGGCATATATCAACAACATATCAGTGTTGTATATCAACAATAGAGGCAGCATATCAGAGGTGCATTTCAACAAGGTCTCTTAGATCTTTGTCAGGTCAGAGTCATCTTGGCAAGCTCTTTAAGAGAAGAACATTCATGGTGGATATTTGTATAGAGTTTTCCCAGGGCATATGTGTTTTTGATGTTCATGTTTACTTATCTACAAATTTATTGCTATTCGGTTATGATTTGGTATTGTTGAAGTGTATTAAGCTGGAATCAAAGTGCTAAAGAAAATAAAAGAATTAATCTGCATAAGAAATCAAGCTCATAATTTAACACGTTGTTGCTCCTCCCCCCACACAAACTTGGCCCTACCACCACCCTTGATCACTTGGTTGAGGGCCCATGCAATATGGGAAGATCCCAACATGAACCGTCGATAGAAGTTGGCTAGTCCCAAAAAACTCCGAAGCTCAGTCAATGTGGTTAGGGCTGGTCAGTTAGAGATGACTTGGATCTTAGCTGGATCAACATGTACCCCATGCTCATCAACAATGTAGCCCAAGTATTTGACCCTTTTCATGCCAAAAGACCATTTTCCGAGGTTGGCATAAAGCTTGTGCTGCTGCAGAGTGCTCAAAACCTGCTGAATATGCCACATGTGCTCCTCCCATGTTCTGTTGAAGATGGGGATGTCATCCAAATATACTACCACAAAGGAGTTGGTGAAGGGTCTCAATACATCATCCATCAACCTCATGAAAGTGGTTGGTGCATTTGTTAATCCAAAGGGCATGACTATCCATTCGTAGAGACCTTCTTTAGACTTGAAGGTTGTCTTCCATACATCAGTTAGTTCTATGGGAACCTAGTGGTAGACATACTTTAGGTCAATCTTGCTGAATAAATTTTCCCCCTTGAGTTGGTCAAGAAGGTCATCAATCCTGGGAATGGGGTAGCGATTCCTGACTGTGATTTTGTTTAAGGATCTGTAATCAATGCAGAGTCACCAAGTCTTGTCCTTCTTCTACACCAGTACAATCGGGCTTCCGCAAGGGGAGGAGATGGGTCTGATGTGCCCCTTTTGAAGAAACTACCAGATATGATGCATGGTTTCATCATTCTCCATCAACGAGCATCGATAGACTAATCCATTAGGTAGAGGTGTGCTGGGGTCAGATCAATTGGATGCTTGACTTGGAAGTGTGTTGGTACCCCTGTAGGTGAGGATAAGATGTCTCTGTATTATTCCATGAAGCCATCCACTTGCTTCTACTGCAAAGAGAGGCATTGTGTAGAGGCCACATATGTGGTGGTGACCTTCTACTTACTATGAGCACGGATCACAAAGAAGATGAACTTTACGGTCTGTGAAATGACCCTAATGCATTTCTTAGAAGAGATTAAAGAAATAACAATATGTGGCACTACCTCTGGGATCCTGTACAATTGTCTACCCAAAGTAATAATAACACCATGGGGCCTAGACTCATACACAACATGATGCTTCCAAAAATATGGTTGTCCTAAAATAATATCACAAACTTCAAGGGAAAAAATATCACACAATACCTCATCTTTGAAAGGCTTGATTTTGTAGGGCAGACGACACTGTTGGCTGACACAAAGATCTCTTCCTTGGTGAAGCTAACCGATGGTGTAGGATTGCAGGTGTGGTGTCATTGGAAGGTCTAGCCTTTTGACAACCTCTGCTAAAATTAGGTTCTTTTGACTATTTCTATCGACAATGAAATGAAGCAGAGCTCCCTTGACCCACATATGCGAGTGAAAGAAGCGTTCCCCTTCCTCTGGTTCTTCTGGTTTGCCTGGCCAGAATTTGGTGGTAGTGACAGTGGCATTGGGTTCAACATCGATAATCCACTTCCCTCCATCAGGATTTGACTCAGAATCAAAATCGACCTTTGACTCGGAAGCCTTCAGCTCGACCATGAGGGACTGCTTGGAGCGACATTCTTCGATGTTGTGCCAAGGAATTTTATGGTACTCACACCATTTTCCCATGCCCTTCTTCGTCTTCTCATTTCACTTATTGTGTTGCGGCTTGGCCTGGTTGTCCTGAGGGTGACTATCTCAACTTGGTCCCTTACTATGTGGGTTGGAACTGCCTTTTCCTTGCTTCGACTGTGAGGGGTTTGCAGATCCAAACTCTCGCCTTTTCTACTTAAATTTCAACTTGATCTTGACAACGTATCTATAAGCCATTCCAAATGAGGCGATGTCCAGGAACTCCATTTATGTTTGAATGTATCTATGCAAAAAGATGCGGTATTTGAGCACCAAATGACGTTCAAAGTATTTGATACCCAATTTGGTGCATAGGGTATGGAAAATATTGGTGAAATCTGGTACTTTTTGGTCCCTTTCTTGACATAGGGTGGTCCATCTGGTGTACTGTTCCTCGTAGATTCCAATAGGGTAGTATTGTTCTTTAATGGCCTCCTCGAAGGAATCCCATATAGGGGCCACCACAAACATTGTATATTCCTCCATGACCCTTTGCTCAGAGTAAGTATCCCACTAGTCTTTTACACGGGGAACGAACTTGAGTAGTGCAAAAGTGATCTTTTCCCTATCATAAAAATTGTGGACCGAAAAATATCCTTCAAGCAGATTAAACCAATTATCTACAACATCTGCATCTATCAGTCCTTCAAATAATGGAATATGAAAATTTACCTGGTCCTTGAAGGGGGTTGCATGGTCGCTTGATGAAGATGCTTCTCTTGTGGGCAGTCGTCGAAGGATCTGTGCAAAGTTGTCCATCATTTCGTTTCTTTGTTGCACAAGGGCTTCCTCGAGCAACATTTTAATAGGATCTCCTACTCCATCATATTTCTTTTCATTCCCCATGGGTTGTTGTCGGGTTCGGCGCGACCGATCTTATAATGGATCGATTGGCTTGAGTCCCAACTTCTTGTACCCAGATCTTGTCGGGGACATGCAAGAAGAAAAATAAATGAAGAGAAAACTGCTCTGCTACCACTGATATGGATTTATGAGTAGAATGGATTGATTAATAGACTGAATACAATAAACATAGAGATATGAAGAATAACACAAATATCCAGTGAACAATATCTTCTATTAAATAATGAAATAGACTGAAACTGTAAAACTGCAGAACTGAAACACTTGCTCGAATGGTGGTAGCTATCTCTGAGAAGAGATGCAGCTGGTACGCGCATATGTCTGAGAAGAATGGATTACAATGAGGCTCTAGAGGCCTTTTTGATATTACTCATGAATTCCAAAACCCTAGACATCCAAAAACCTAACTCTAGAAGGTGAAACACCAAAATTCATGTGGGCCCTATGGCTAAGTTGGTGTAATTTGGTATTTCAACTTCCCAGGGTCGTAACTTTTGCATAGGACCTTCGTTTTGGGCGTGTGATAACCCATTGGAAAGGTCTTTTAGAGAACTACACATTTCGTCAGTAAACTCTGACTTTGTTTACCTTTTGACTGTGGTGAGCCAAAAAACAATGTTTAGGGCCCCAAAACGGCCCTAGAAGTACAATAAGATGTGCTGATATGAAAACATACAAAATAAGCTAGTTGGATTAGGCGAGAGGCCACCCGTATCCACCTAGAGGATGTGTGGGGCTTCAAACAACCACATAAGTGTAGAACCCATAATTACAAAGTAGTACAAAAGAACGTGCTGACCAAAAAAATAAACACGAATAGCTAGTTGGAATAGGTGGGTGGCCACCAATATACACTTGGATCACTACACCAAGACGTGACATTTACGGCATACACACCTACGAAGAGGCTTTAAGAAGCATCCTCAAATCCACTTATGGTGACGATCATGAATATATCATTGTCATAAGTGGATTTAGTAATGTCTCTTAAAGGACCATCACCATAAGTGGAATGGATGATTAAATATTGAAATAGTGGCAAGTCCTTTAGGACTATCCCTAATTCATGTTTTGGCAAATAAATTAGTAGTTTTCTTTATAAACCCATGACCAAGTCCAAATTTTTAATTAAAATTGACAATGTTTCCCTAATGCCCATTGCCAAAATATTCCTTCAAATAATGGTGATGGTCATTGATGATCACCAAATTTTTTTACGTATTGGAAATGGTTATAGTCTATCACCTTTGAGCCTTTGATACACTTAATGCATTCCCTTTTTATATGTATTTAACTTTTAATACTAATTTTTTGAAGCTAGTGTTGATATTTACCTTATAGCTTATGTTTTACTTTCATTCACTTAAATTTTAACATTAAAATTTAAAAAGTGGAACTCTTGTTTCAAGATGTTTGGTAATGGACTCAAACCCATAAGACCTCACAAAAATAAAGTAGAAAATGATGTGTTTTCTAGAGTTGAACAGACAATATTTTTTCAAATTTCAACATTGTGTGAAATAGAACATTGTTTAAGTTATATAAATGAAATATCTTCTTGAATTGTGTAAAATGGACATGTTAAGCTGAAATAATCACAATAATTATTTGTCTATTTGAAAAGTAGTTTTTTTCTTTTTAAAATCCCTTCTGAGCTAAGTTATTTGATCAAATTGGCTCTTGGGAGGAGTCCCTAATTAAAACTATTTAGCCACAGTTAAAATAAATTTGTAGATATGTGCATTGATATCATTTGATTAATATATTATTTAATGGTTCTTGCATATTGATTTGTGAGGTTCATTTACCACCAAAACACGTTGTAGGAAATTCTCATCCCCTTTTGGATTAATTTCATGGCCTATGTTATGCTATTGCATTAATATGAGATTATTTTGGTATTTTCTTGAATGTTTTCACACTCCCATATCAAAGAGCAGTTTGTCACAAATAATCATTTTGAGTTTCCTAAAAGTGAAGCTTTTGAGTTTCCTAAAAGTGAAGCTCATTGTGAAATTTCCAACATTTTCCTCATTCACTTTTGAATCCAGTAGTAGTTACAAAAATGTTTCATTTTAGTGACAAATTATTGAGGTGCCTCCTCATCCCATTTCCATCATTGCATTCCCTTGTGTTATAGAGGATTCCAAGTATTGTTGTGTGAACCTTTTTTTGTTAGAATATAAGGATTACTTTTGTAATAAAATTAATTTATGATTTTAGGTTATATTTTAATTTATGATTTTGTTCACTTTTTTGTAAAATGGTCAATCCCACATTCATGACTGGAAAAGAATCACCCAATGTGTAACCCTATATAAGGAGGTGGACTCTAATGTAGTAGGAACTGAAGCATTACACAATATCATATTATTGTGTTATTGTCTCAATTTCGCTCACAAGTGACCAGTTGGAAATGATGTAACATAACGAAACTATTCATGGCTACTTGAAAAACCTTAATAAGAGAAACAAACCTTATTAATTTTATTTCACTCACAAGACTTGTGTGTTATATCCTTTGATACTCACATAACTTTGCCAAAGCATGTGACAATGGCCTCTTTAGTGCATTAATGGCTAAGGCCTAGCTCAAGTGGTTTGAATATGATGTACAAGGTGAATTCAATATCTCATCTCATCAATCTTGAGTACTTTATCCTCCCAAGGGTCTCTATCAAGCATTAGAGATCCCATTTGAATGAGGAGTATTTACATTGGAACTAGTTCTTCATTGGAGATCAAAATTTTCCTATAAATGAAAACCATGGGTTATAATTTAGGAATTAGAAGGATTGTGAGGTTATTTTGGAGGAATGATCTTGGAGATCAATCATCTCACTATATCATCTCTACCATTCATTTCCCTCACCAGTAATCATACATAGAGAAGCCTCGGTCACCCAGGCATTCCCTTAGGCTTAGAGGACTTCCTCTAGTATTTGGAGTCATCCTTGGTATTTTTGTTTCTCCAGCTAAATCATCAGGATCTCCCTCAAACTCACTCTAGGGCACAACACTATTAGGATAAACTATTATAGGATCATCATTGATAAAGTAATTGTTGAATGTATATCACTTTGCGAAATCAACCCTATCAAACTTAGGTACTCATCACTCATCCCCAATGTAAGGAATATGTGTTCCACCACCACCACCTCCCCCACCACATTTCATTCCTAACCCACCATATATGGCTAGCCTAAATCTCCCAGACTTAATGAAGCTAACTAATGAACCCATCTTGCATAACTAGGCTTGGCCACCCATGATGACCAAGCTACCCTCATAAATTCCAAAATTCGAGGGGTGACTAGGTGAATACCCAATCGACCATGCCATGACCTTTCATCTATGGTTTTCATATAACAACATCACCAATGATACCACATGCCTTATGTTATCTTGAACAACATTCATTGGGCCATCGACTAAGTGGTATATCAATGAAGAAGTAGGGTGACATACAAATTTTGCATCATTAGCTAATGGATTCCCAATATTCTTTCAATTAACAGTGTGCCATAACATGGGATTGGAAATCTTCATAGATTTCTACCAAACCACATGTATCCATATCGCGGATCATATCCATGAATGGCATCGATGGCGTAACTTATGTAAGATAGAGGTAAAATAAAAACTCCTCCTAGATTGGTTTTTGAAATCCATGTTTCCCTTTGTCACTAAATACATATCCACTACCATGCCTTAGATACAANTCGCGGATCATATCCATGAATGGCATCGATGGCGTAACTTATGTAAGATAGAGGTAAAATAAAAACTCCTCCTAGATTGGTTTTTGAAATCCATGTTTCCCTTTGTCACTAAATACATATCCACTACCATGCCTTAGATACAAGACAAGGCCATTATCAAAGCATGAAATTTCGATCTAATCTATGAACATGCCTTATAATGCTCCAAATTACCAACATAATGGACTACATCCATCACACCCAAGTCCTTAGGATCACATTTCTCACCACATGTTCACGGTACTTCATGAAATTATCAAAATTGTAGTGGAGGTGTGTCCAAATCTTATACTACACAGGACATGTACAATACTCCACCATAGGAAAATTCTTATTTCCTATTTCTTGGTCCCCCAAATTGGATTGAGACACCACAAAACCCATCACAATAGGTCAGTGTCAACTTTATTCAACCTTCACCTGATTAGTATAATCAAGCATTTGAGTAGATGAACATGATAAATTCCTCAAATCCATAGAAGAAGGCGAAGAATAAAGGAAAAAAAAAAGTGCAAAACTCACCACAAGGACTAGAGGGTAGTCTCCCTAAACCACCTAATGCAGGGGAAAATCCCAACATGGGAAACAAAGCAAGGAAAAAACAAGGAAAGAATAATGGCCTTTGGACCAACTTCCCTTAGGCATTATGTAGTGAGTTTGGTCATTATAATTACCATTTCCCCCAAATCACTAAATTCAAATATATGAAAGAAATTATGTCTAACCAAGGTTACAACCTCCCATAAGGGTTTAATTCCCCCAAACAAAAATTTACCACTCATATGAAACCCATATTATTTCATAACCCCTTCCCTCGGAAATAAGTAGTAGAAAACCAATAAGAAACTAACAACCCCTCCTAATCACCAGGATCAC
>SNQJ01S0064654.1:28528-45927 GCA_010110895.2 Picea sitchensis
TTTATTTCAACAATTCAAATTTATTTAGAAATGCTTACTTAATTAGTAATACATGCAGAAATCAAAAAACAACACATAAAACACATTACACAAGGATTTTTACGTGGAAACCCAATGCGGGAGAAAACCACAAAACAACTTTCTTTATTTTCTTCTGCAAGCACCCACTTACAATTTGTAATTATTCATCTTGACATGCACCCACCTATCACAGATAATGAGAACACCAATCCTCTTAGGCATCAACCTGTTGCAGATAATGATGACTCTAATTCTCTAAGGAACCAACCTGTTGCATATGATGAGGACACCAATCCTCAGTGAGCTTCAACTCACCCTAGCACCACCCTGCCACCCCGTATTCAGTTTTTTAAGAAAATATTACAAAACTATATGATATGTCTTCAGTTTAGTTTATTTGAATAGTTAGAGAACACTATTCATCTCTTCTCATCCGCACCAGGCTCAAACATAGTGCATCCCTATTTATAATGTTTTTTCTTGAAAATCCTATATGTGGACACATAACAGTTATTTTGTGGACATATCTTGACCAAATCAAAATCCTGTGGGTTACTTCTGTTTAAATAAAGTATGTGGACACATGATAGTTATATTGTGGATATATCTTGACCAGATCAAGGTCATGTTAGTTTCACTTTTGTCTAAATAAAGTATGTGGATGCATGTCGGTTATATTGTGGACAAATATTGACCAGATCAAGGTCCAATTATAGCTAGACATTCTTTGACTAAATCAAATAGACCAAATATTTATATGAGTGAGCTCCATCTCATCTCCAACAACAGAACCTGGTCTTATCAGAGCATCTCCTCAAGAATGATGCAAAAACCCACATTTTAGTCTATATAGCACGTCCTACGCATATAGAATATGATGTCAAGTTTCAAGTCACAAGTCTTCATCTTGTGTCACTTGGTCTACAGTGTGCTCACCCAATCCCTCCACCATACTGTTCACACTTCTTGGTGACTCTCTCACTTGACTACAAAATTTCCACATCTCATCGAATTCTACGTTGTTGCTTGTCATACAAGCTTCATCTCGTCACACTTCACTGCACCATTTGTCACACTAGCTCAAGGCACCCTACAGATTTTCTTCTACACAATCTTCCACACAATCCGTCACAGTCCATTCAGTCGCACCATCTTTGTCTCGACACACTTTGTTGCATCATTCGTTACACTAGTTTAAAGCACCCTTTATATTTTATTTTGCGCCATTGACCCTTTTCTGTGCCATTTATCCTTTCGTCCTTCAGTCCTTCTATGCACTTTTGTTTTCATCCTTTCATGACTTCCTCTATCTGTACACCATACTTTGTGCCATACTTTTCTGTGCCATTGATCATATTCTACGCCATTGATCCTTTCGTCCTTCAATCCTTCTGTGCACTTCTTTTGTTTGTTATTGCACTATAACTGACCATGTCCATGACCACTTTGAAATCAATGACAACATATGTGCAACAAACTCCCCCTTTGTCATTTATGGAAACCAAAAGAGCCTTCATCTCTGTTCTGAAAGGTGACTGCAAAAGCAATGGCCTTTATGCTGAGATACTCCCTTTAAATGTGTGCAATTGCAAGCTGCTCCTCTTTCAATGTGCGCAAAATAAAACCTTTATGTTGAGATACTCACTTTCAATGTGTTCAACTTCCAATTCAATATGCTAAATTTCTCCCTTTCAATGTGCATCAACTTTGTTGATGTTAGTGGTAGCATCAGACATGTATTTCCGCATAGGTCTATGTGTCTAGATGTGTGGAAATTGTCCAAAGCCTTCTACTCTTGAATTTACTTTAATTAAAGGAATTATTAAAGTAAATTAATTTTATTAATTAATTATGTAATTAGTTAATTGAGTTATTTAAGACACATGCTAAAAGTACTTAGCATACAACATGTAATCTAAATCTTAAGGGAGTGTGAGAAGTAATCTCAACCATAGATCACTTTGGAGATAAGAAATAGATTATAACTCATGATTATAAAAAAAAGGCTAGGAGAAGGAGGAAGATACATTCACACAGATAGAAAAAGAGGACCTTTTCTAGTGTGGAGTCTCCAAGGTCACACTCATGAGTAGAGAAGGACCTATGCTCAAGTGCTTGGATCATGAAGGATAGTGATTCAATAGGACCAAGGATTACACTTGACAAGATTTGTGTTGAGAGAGTCGAGCCACAAAGTATTGGATCACGAAGGACCATGGTTCAATATTTTGGATAGGTGAAGAAGGAATTTCATATAGAGATAATACATGTCAAGGAGAGGAGATAACATAGGTCATACCATATGGAAAGAGTCATACCATATGTGGGTTTCAACAGAAGGAAGCTAGAGGAAAGAATCATACCATATGGAGCTTGTTGTATGGGCATTCCATACATATCCATAGGTCATAGTTTAGATAGTCATGGATTTTCGTGGGTCACATAAGGGAAAGTCACAGATGTTCATGGGTAACAGAAGGGAAAGTTGTGGATTTCTAGAAAATCATGCCAAAATTGGTTGCACAACAAGTCAAACCTTTCTAAGTTAGTCTGCAGTTGTATTTCTAGAAGTGGGCCATTATCCCTCTTACGGGAGCCCTGATTTTAGCATAATAAAATCATTCTCAACATTTGTTTTATCTCCATGGTTTTTTCTAGGGATATTCACCCAAAAACTCTGGTGTTCATGTGAGCTTGATTTTGTTTCCTAGTTTATGCTTATGTTGCATGATATTGAGTATAATATTTCAGTAGTGTATTATAGTTTTGTGAGTTGCTAATATGATTGCAGTAAGGACATCACTAGATAAAAAAGTACATAGGTGTTGGAGTAATAATTTCAACATGGTATCATAGCATACCTATGGTTGAAAGATAATTTCTACATGGTATCAGAGCAAGGTTTCTCTGGGAGGAAACCAAGTGCACATGGTATCGACAGATCTAAGAGATCTGAGTGACCAAGGGAGAGATCAAGTTCAGATATATGGTTACATGAGCATATCTATGAGATCATGAGTGTTGAGGTGTGTGCTTGAAGGACTAAGCATACATCCACTATATTTTGTAGAAGATCAATTAGATTTGCAAGAGATCTTAGCAGATCTTTAAACTAGGAGACATAAATCAAAGGACTGATTTTTGGGTATAGGAGAGTACAGAGGAAATTTCAGTAGGGTGGTTTTCTAAGTAATGGAAGGAAGCTAGGAATTCAACAAGGAGATCTTATATAGGTGGAGAAGGACTTCCATATAGAGATCTGAGCCACATGAGAATTCATAGATAAAGCAAAGAAGGGCATTTTCTCCCATAGATCTTAGCACAAGGTGAAGAAGAAATTTCACCTAGAGATCTATTCATTCCAGAGGAGAAGTTAAGCTAACGGGGCATCAATAGAGTAGTTTTAGGTACATGATCGTACATGAATAGTAGAAATGATCAGTTTCAGGTATTGGTTGTTTCTCGGTGGAAAGAAAATACACATAGAGTGAGATAGTAGATCTCATTGAATTGGGTGGATAAGGACTTTAGTTCAAGTGTGTAGGCTAGGGTTCGAGGAAAGAAGAAAAGGGACAACAAGGGATATAATAGTCAACTAGTAAGATCTAAGGACTGATATTGAGGTTTGTAGGGCTTGCCTATTCGATGATTTGTATTCCTCAAGAGAACCATTATCCCAGGAAAAGATCCCAAGATTTTTATTTTAATAAAATCAACTAGAGCTAGAAGCATGAAATCTATTCAACAGTCTGACAGAGGAATCATGTACCCATGTGTAGCTTGGTGATGATGCCAAGTATGTAATGAATGGGAAGGGAACTTTCATGTTCTAACTTGAGTCAGGAGCTTCATTGGAGGCCCAAAATGTGCTTTATGTACCATAACTGAAGACCAACTTGCTTCTAGTTTAAATTTTGGAGGACATGGGTTTCACAGTTACTTTTCAGAAAGGGAAAGTGCTCATATGTTCAGAGGGAGCTATCCCTAACACAAAAATTAGAATTGGTTTCATATAGGGAAGGTTATACAATTTGTAGGTCCATCCTGTAAGAATATCCAAGGGAATCTTGGATCATGGACTAATGTTAGTGATAGAGGACGAGGAGAAGGAGGATTTGAAGTGTGAACAATTGAAGGATGAGAAGAGTTCACATAATTCTAGTGTGGAGAGTAAACCTTCGGATGAGAAGAGGAAGTTATCCCCTTCCATTTCTTTCAAGAGACTAAGTTGGTATGAGATGACATTGATGGATGTTCAGGAGAAGGAGGCTTCTAGGAGAACATTGAGGGATAACAGACCATTTGTTCATCATTTCATCAAGGTATCTCCCCTTGTGCTTAATCATGCAATACAATAATGATAAGTTGAGAACATAATAATAATGAGCATAAATATAATCAGTAATGAAATTAAATGAATGGAGATGGGTGGGAGGGAGTAAATCCTTCTGGAAAGAGAAACCATCAGCCTGATCATGTTGCCTGAAAGTGTAACCACAATCCCGATCAATCCATCTCTAAGGAGGGCTACCATATGTAGACGATGGCTCATATTCATCCCCATTAGCATGATTGTTTCTTCCTGAAGACTTAGAGGACATGAGATATCCCAAGAAGACCTCATGATTTCCCTGAGAATAAGAAATGAGGTAAGGAACAAACTCAAGTATATAAAAATGTTGCCTCCTCTCCTGTGAAACCTCATAAAAATCCCCAAGATGAGAATACTTTCACTTTGTAGAGTGAGACTTTGACTCCTCTAGGATGGCCACATTTTGGTGTTCATCTAAAGGAGAGAATGAAGGTGGTTGAAAGTCTTCATAGAACAAGTTTTCACTCCCAAAAGGATCTGCATCACAATTCCCAAGGGATAACTGAAAATCACCCTGAAAATGTTGCGATAGGTCATCCTCGAATGGACGAAATAAATCTATATTCATGTCAACATTGCACTTCCAAAAGTCTGACTCATACACGAGTGAGGACCATTTTCCCGTAGATTCCAATTCAATCCTTTTTGCACGAGAGCCATCCTCTATGTCATAAATGGTGTCTCCATAAAAAATGAGACAAGCAACATCCCATCTACATATCCTAGTGTGTATGAAACTATCTATATGCTCATCAACTAAATCTAAGGGTTCTTTCATAAAACCATCAATATGACTAAAAATAACCATCTCTTTATCTACGTGTGCATAGGTTATGGTGGCTTCAACTGGATCTTCATATTCTTCATCATTGAGACTATTTTTTCTTCAACTTCATGCACAGGAGGAAAGAAAGGATGGACAATATCACCTACATCAAGCAGGAGAAAAGATAACGATGTCTCAACATGTTGTGATTCATCATAATTCTTCTTTCTTTTTATGTACATGCCCCTCCATCGCCTATTCATCGACAAATTTTTGAAATAACTCTTTCACATGATTCATCAATTCCTCAACAACTTTATTATCATCGTTTTTCTTTTCCATCGATAAAAGTTCCCTCCTAGAGGCATGGCAACTTTTGGACAAGGGTTCATCCCATGGTGCCATAATTCCATTGACTGAAAAGGTACCTAAATGGAGTCATCATATGAGTTCAAGGCTCATCAAAGGATGAAAAGGGAAAAATGGAAAAGTGGTTTTTTGCGAAGCTGGATTCGCTAGATAAGCTTCAAGAAAATCTCATCAAGGGTGGAAGGGGTGATGTCCTTCAAGTGGAGTTACCAGGAAATCCAAGGGTAAAGGCTTTGGGATGGCTTGTCGAAGTGTCGTTAGGGAATGAAAGAGGATTCAAAATACTCCCCGAAAATGACACCAAAATGCCACCTTAGATGACAATATGATGACAACTAAGAGAACACTTAACCATTGTCACCTTAGATAGGAATTCCCATCACTTTAGAGGTGCAGTGATCACCTTGAGATGGGAATCTCGAGTGACCCTAGGGAGAAATGAGACAGAAAGTTAGATGATGAGATGAATTCCCCTATAGGTCTAGTTTCTAAGTGGAGTGTTGGTCCTAAGGTCTGCACTTGACTGCTAAAGGGAAAATCTAGGCCACCTCAAGTTTAGAATGGTTGATTTTTAATTTTTTGTTAATTAGTTGGAGGGTTGGTTTTATTAAGACAAGAGCATGATTGGGTTGGAAAATGATATGGATGAAGGTCCTCCTTGGCTGGTGGCACACAAAACGACAGACAAGTGAAATACTAAAAACAAAGGGAAACAACAAACCACTCAATGAATAATCCGCTGCAAGAAGTTTAATACTTAAAATATCATTTCAAGTTGTTAAGCATGTATCAAAACACAATTAATCCTTCGGGTTGCGATAAAAACAAATATTCACCAAGCATTAGCTATTTTCACAGGTTGCATATCAATAAAGACAAGTTATACAATAGCCAAAGGCAATGAAATGTACTTTTCGCAAATAAAAAACTGTGTTCAAGATAAGACAAAAGCACATGAAAATTTGAATGAAAAATTGTCATCAAGTGTATGTTCACCAGGTAGGGAGATTTAATCCATGCATATAATGGGTCTAACCAGTCTGATGTATTGCTATCCTTTCCCAAAAACTCTGATCCCCAAAGCATACATAAATTGCATATTTATCAGAGTTGCAGAGGTTCTTGTCCATCTGGGACTGAGACTTAACTCTACATTAACAATTGTAGAACGACCAATTAACTTGAATAAAACATTGTTGGAGTACAACAATGTATACTTCACATTTGAATTAATAAAAAAGAGTGGTTCTTTTTTTTTTTTAGTAAGAAGTTTTATATATACAGGGCCTTCAAAAACCAAATTAGAGGTACAAAATACATAAATTAGCCATACTGTAGTTACTGGACTGCCCCAATAGAGGGGAAACCAGTCCAACCAACAGGTGAGTCAAGAATAGGTAGTTTAACAGTCTAATATATCAGTCTCAAACTGTCTGGACAACAGCTAAAAAAAAGAAAACCTATTGAAACTTGAAGGACCCCTATGTTCTTAAACATTTGGAAAATAACCTGGCCAGGTGGCATGAACGGCCTTAGACCAAGGTTCCTCTTTGACGAGTGTCACTTGACTTTCCCACTGCATTCCAACATCCACGTTGCTCTCATCCATCTCTGTCGGCAGCTGGTGAGGTGTCCTGCAGTGCTTGATGTCCTGTGTCCACCTCCACGCCCATGTCCTCATGCTTGGTTTGCTCCATCCCAGTCCCTGCGGAGCGCTGCGTCTGGGCGTTTCCTTCACTGGTCTCTGCACAGGGTTCCACTGCTAAAGCCGCACCTGCGGGTCTAAGGGAAAAGCCTCTTGGAGGGAGGAAAGGATTTGAAGAAGGACCGCGACTTTTCCATCCGTGGTCTGCAGACGGAATTGGAGGTCCTCCACCCCCTGACGGAGTTCGAAGACCAGACCGAAGAGAATAGTAAGACTTTCTCTCAGCTGCGTGTCAAAGAAAGAGTCAGAAGACTAGTTCTCGTTGTTTCGAGGCCTGCGAAAAGGAGGTGGCGCCCCCATGGGATTCCTTGAGGAGCCAATAACTAGTGAGTGGGAGGACTCGATAGTTTTGGGGATTGGGGGGACTAGAAGGTGTCGTGAGGAGGAACACGACGGTTTGGAGATGATGGCTAAGTAGTCAAACTGGGATACAGGTGGGGTGGGGGAGGCGGGAAGAATTGGCTCGAGCTGGAGGGACGGGGAGGAGCAAGTGGAAGGTGACTCAGGGGACGAGACAAAAGGTCGACGAGGATTCCATGGAGAGCCTCTTCATGGCCACCCCCTTTGGCGCGGCATGAGGTTCATCGCGTGAAAGCTGAAGAAAACCAAGTGCAACAGGCAGAGGTAGAGTGCCTGGAGATGAATAGGGGCTACAATTAACATGAAGGTCCATTTTGAATCAGGCCAAGGCAACGGAGGGGAGAGCCAGTCGGGTCGCGAGTGGAGGTGAGAGGTGAACACAAACAGTCGAGCCATGGAATGAATCGTAAAAAGAGATGTCAGCTACAGAGTTAAGCCACTGCAACGTCGTAATGGCGAGTTAATGCAGGATCGGGGTGGCGGGCGATGGCACGAGCTCGTCACATGGCCCCATGCCTTGTTGGCCGATCCGTTCCTCCTCCTCGCGCCAGTTGGTCCTCACTAGCACCCCATCCGGGGGAAAAAAGAGTGGTTCTTATCACACATAGAAGAACACTTATTAATTTAATCTAAAACGGTTCTGGAATTGATTAACAAAAAACAACTACTTTCTCAGAGACTAAACTGATGCATGCGCTGGATGAAATCTAATTGTGGCAGAAACTGATTCGAAGTGATAGAGCTGAGTTCTACATTGATCATGGTGTGCACATGCGTTGTTGGAGGCCACTAGAGACAAATAGATGTGCAACGTGAAAATCTCCCAGAGTGATGTGGTGACCTGACGTCATATAAGCACATGATTGTAGAAATTGTTGAGGGTGGTTTGAGTCCACCCCACTTCGACCCCCACAATCCACCACAAGTTTCCATGTACCTCATAATTTATACCATGGTTTCAATTGTGGGAATGCTCTGGAAAATTAACATTTGAGAATTTTTCGTCCCCGCAATGAAGTGTGACCGTCGATCTTGTCACAATCTGTGATTTGGGTGGCCCTGCTACTTTAGTGCCCCTACTGAAGTTCTATCCATATTCCATATTATAAATCCCCTATATGTTTAGGGATGGTACCAATTTAGATGCAAAGTTTGTATAATTCCCAGAGTAGTACGGGCCCAAAGTGACGTGGTGGTCTCTCGGTACTTCGATTGATATTCCTTTCTTACCTGTTGTAAATATCAACTGTTCTTGTTGATTTGAGGTCAACGGTATGGAATTACTTCAGGAGTTCATGCTTTGGGGGTTTGCTTCTCCTTTCTCGTGCAATCCTATGAAGTGTTGTATATCCGAAGTGGGATATCTATCACCGCATGACCTCATTGATGGACATTCAAGATTCACTTCGGGAGTACGGGCTTTGAGAGTTTTCTTCTACTTGCTTGTGCTACCCTCTGAAGTGTCGTATATCTAGAGAGCTTCCGCCGCATGTCCTTGTTGATGGACGATCCAGATTCACTTCGAGAGTTTGGGTAATTCTTGCTCTAGTGCTTCGCAAACCTTACAGAGTGCTAAGTCTCCGAAGTGAATGATCTTCCCCCATGTGTCCTTGTTGATGGATGGTCTAGATTCACTTTGAGACTTTGGATGTTCAGGATTCGGGAGTTTTCAATGCATAGTTCTTACAATCCTCCTAAGTGTCGTATCTCTGAAGTGAAATATTTTCCTCCACGTGGCCTCTGGATTTGGATGGTCCGCAATTACTTCAAGAGTTCGGGCTTCAGGAGTCCTTTACTCACTCAGCTTTTCTTGTTTCCTCTTGGAGTATGAGATCTTCTGACACATGTCCTTTGCTTGAAGATCAATGGCCACGAGTGATTGCGAGACTCAACTTGCTCTGTCTTTAATTTCCTTCCCGATCCCCGCAATGAGAAGATGCTTGTTCGTAGCAGGATCAATATGCATCGTTGATATGTTGATCTAGAAAGATCAATGATCTTGAGTGATTGCGGGCTTAGAAATTGCATAAAATTTAATTTTCTTCTCGATCCCCACAATGCCTCCCCACCATCAATCTCTCTCCAATGAAATCTGACGGTTGTGATTAATCTTGCTTAATCTGACGGTTGAAAATTGAACTCGTTTGTTTGCTTGTATTTCAAGCCTGACATGGCCTTCTTTGATTCACCGTGAAATCTTGTTGATGGGCGAAATTGATCGTCCGTCAACTGAGAGAGTGGAACCGGTCCGGGGTTGTCTAAATAACCCAAGCCGTTTGGAATGGACCACCCTGACGGGTTTAACGGCTCCGTTGGCCGTTCTAAGGTTCTAAGAAAACCAAAGAGAAAACTAATCTAAACTAACTAAAACTAATAAACTAAAACTAAATACAAGAAACTAAACTAACTAACAATGAATAAAAAACAGTCTAATCTACTAATCTAATTAAAACAAACTACTAAATAAATTAAACTAAAACTAAATATAAACTACTCTAACTATTCTATATACAAACTACTAATTACTATTACACTAACTGTAATATAACTTATCTACAAAATATACAATATTCACAAAAATACATATTTAAATAAAACCTGCAAAACTCATTTGCAATCTGCCCTATGACAGAGAAAGGTATTTCTTTTTTGATTTTATAATTTTATAAACAAGAAATAAAAATTACTGAAATTAAACAATCTAATATACTAAACACACATATATATCTAACTAAACTACTAATAATATACTAAACAACATATGACTAACTGACCTAGAAATGCTCCAAATTTGTCCTGTGTATGATGACTTCGAAGCTGGTCGGAGGAAGGAAACTCGCACCGGTTGATCCAGAAGCTTTTCGTAAACGATAGGCTGCAATGATATTTGAGTTGTTTACAGGACAAACAAGACATAAAAAATCATAACAATTATATGATTTATTAATCTCTGCAATAAGGGAAACCTGTTATGCAAAAACTTATACTTAATAATTCAACTTATGAAGAAGAGAAATCTGTCATTCACAAACTGAATTAAACAATTGCTATGTTTTTTAAACACTTGGAAGAAATCAGATATGGATTATAGTGATTAAATTATATCATTTGAAAAAATATTAAGATAGCTAAAGTAGTCATTAACCAAATGCAAATTGATACACAAGAACATGAACAAAATATTGATATTATGAAAAGCTAAAGCTGTAGAAAAATATCAAATTCTGTCTCAATCTGTATTAAAATTCAATATCCTTGTTCTCCCACGAATGAGGATGCTATTATTACAAAAATGATGAGTATATATAAGTCTTTCCACAGGGTAAAACCTCCCTATGGATAATATCAAACTGTTTACATAATCTGGGAAGATATTCCCAAAATCAACTAAACTAAGAAACTAAAATGATATCAGAATATTTCAAATATCCCCTAACTGCTCATCAAATCCAGTGCAATTTCGAATTGACCTGTAATGGACCAAAAATAACAAGTTAGAGAGATATCTCATGAGCAAAACAATAAAAATCTGACTCTACAGACTTAGCTACAGAATCACCTGATTCTGTAGCTAATCTAAAATAATATACAGAATCATAATCAAAATCAAATCAAATCTTTTAAAAGAATTAAATCCAATTTTCTTCCAAGAAATATCTGAAAACGAATCATTCCGTTTGAAATAATTGAACCAACAGGATCCACATCATTTAATCAAATACCAAGATAGGAATACTCTGTTTCTTGTTACCAAGAATCGGGTGGACAAAATCATAATCAAAATATTTTCTTGAGTGCATTTAGAAACAACTATTACCTGAATCTCCTCATACGATTTTAACAGAATGAGATAAGTCGAATTGAATTATCAAACTCGTTTCAGAACAGAACTGAAATCAAGTATATTTTGATATGAATGCAATTCATAGAATCGATCCAACTAACTGAAGATACAGCTATCCGATCAAACAAATCAAACAACTGGGTTTAGCATAGTCTTTAATCCATAATTCGGGCATATTTGCATAAGCTAAAATGAGATCACTGTTTTTTATAAAAACAGAATATTTCTAACCAAATTGAATTGAACCGAGTGATACCCGTGATTTGGAAAATCAAATAACACATCATATCGTAACAAATATCCTCCCGAACACATTTACCAATCATAGCATACCAATGATAACAAAATCGAATCTGAGCAAAATCATGTTCTAAATCGAGCATAAAACTTGTTGTGCAGAGTAGATACAAGACGAATCGAATTGAACACGATCCAACAATTTTGTTAACTCCATCAGGCAGATAACCAAATCAAATCCAAACAAATAACCATTACAATCCAATAAAAATCTATGAACAAATCAAATCGAAATTCTTTCTATTTTTATCAAAACGAAACCATATACAAGATGATCACTGAATGACTGAGCCATTTTGAATGAGAGACAGAGCTATCAAATTTCAACCATTATATCAATCCTGGTGACTCACAAAACTAGAAATGATGTTGAGATACATACCTGGGTAGAAAGAAAATGCTTCTTCTGATAGACTACTTGATGAATCTGTGGATTGATCAAGGGTTTCAACAAGAAGTTGAAGCACAAGGTTGGACAGGCAGAAGGGGTTTGAAGCACAGGTCTGGAGAAGTGATAAGCATTCTAGCAAATGCTCACGGACCCCAAAACGCATGTTCCAGCCATTGAAAATTGACTTGTAAAACAGGAGCTAGATCTCTGTAGTAACTCACTTTCGGAGGAAACCACCCACCATGAGGGTAAAGGGGCTAAAAACGGTTCTGGGTTTTCAACGGTTTGTCCTAATTCAAAACCGTTTGCCCAGCATGCCTCATGCAAAAACGTGACTCTGGAGGCAATTACGGGGGCAATTTTAAACAATCTTCTCTAGCAAAATGAAACCAAAACCGACTCTGAACACCATGGGGGTTCAATTTGCCCTTCGAGAGCCAGGAGATAACAAACAGTGAGTCGGGATAAGGGACAAGGGTTTGAATTCATCAACACACAATAACAGAGCTATCTGAACCAACAACAATGAATCGAGCCAAAAGGGGTAAGCATAAATGCACGCATGCGAAGGTGGTGGAGTCTGCCATGCATAATATTCATTATCCGAGTACAACTGCCACATTTCATAGCTGTTCATTCCATAATAATAGTTCAACCATCAACTTATGTGTACAACCAATCAATGCAATGTGCATACCAATACGCGCCAACACTAAGCCATAGTGTTCAACACATTCGACGTATAGATCAACACCAAAATCATTATGCGCCAATGTATTAATTCATATAATCAAAAGTTCAACCAAGGGGCCAAAATGATATTCATATAGTTGACAAGCCAATAAGTCATGAAAATACTAACATAAGGATTATATCATATATATATAATAAATTTAATCATAACCCTTATGCAGAATCAAAGATCACGCAAGTCATAAAAAGTGTAAATCCAAATGCTCAATGCCTTACAAACTCAATAAAATCAAGTTATGCAATCAACATAAAAATGTCCAATGAGCATAGTTCGAAAATCCTTCTAGCCACATAACGATAAACAAAAGGTAAGTGTAGTAGGCACATCGATAAAAAGATCATGACAGCTCAGATAGTGATCGAAATGTGACCTCGAAAGGAGAAGTTTTCACGCTTACAGTCGTGAAAACAAAACGAAGGTGAATGTGCAAGTGTTGCTGAAATTGAAAATGTCGTTCATTTGAAAATTGCGACGGAAAATTGATGTTTGCAAAACATAGGTGTAGGCAGCTTATAAGACAATGAAAAATGTGAATTGGCTGCCAACAAATCTGCAGGAGCTTACTGATCTTACAAAGGAATTGGCGGACCTGGATGTGTCCTGTGCACAAGAAAGGCTTGGTGGGCCTGTTGCATGCTCAAATAGTGGAAAACATGATGACAAGTATTTCAAACTCAAATCAGACATGCAATTATCTTTCAAGGAAAACATAAATAATTCGGTGCAAAGAATCAGTCAAGCAATCCAATAAGGAAAACCAGGTCATTGAACAGATGGGAAACCAACTTTATCAACCATAAGAAAAAAATCCGACGAAGGCATAGGGAAATGAGAAAGGAGAGGTAGGGGTGTAGACCTAGGTTACAACATTGGCTCCAACCGGGGATAACACTTCCCTCCGAGGTGCTAAGGACAACATATCAGTGCCTTTGAATTTAATAACTTTCCCCTCACCTCCCTTTTCTTACCTATGTTTTGTTTGCCAACCATGTATCTCTGAAAATTAACACTGAATCCAACCCCAGTGCCTTTGTTGGACTATGGAGTCTCTTATTCAAACAATCTACTGAAAACCAACACACTGAAAAATAATTTGCGAACTAAAAATTAAAAATTCTCGAACTATGAGCTTATTCTCCTACTACCTATTCTATTCAGCTAAAAACCAACTCAATCATGTGTAATTCCATTTCCAATGAAACTAAGAAAACATTTGACTGAGAACCGTAACTCTATGCATGTCACTGTTTAGAATAATCCAAAGAGGATATATCAAATGCGAAAAAAAGTTGGTAGGCATCTGGTACTTACAGTTGCAAATGATGATCATGTTAAAACTTTCAACCTTTTGGATTTTGGAAAAATAAGAATCCATCCATCTTGCTATTGGATCTTGAAACTCATGAAAAGCCTCCAACTGGTTGAGATGAAAAAGTTGTTGTTGTGTAAGATATGCATTATAAAAAAGACTGAGTTGCTCTTGTCCTCGTTGAAACGGCTCATGAAGGTCATGTGATTCAAAACCATAAAGGGAAACAAAATACTCCTGATACTGCTCATCTTGTTGTTTGAAATGAATGTGTATGTATTCTAGATTGTTGGGTTTTCCTCGTTCTAGCTCCAAAATGTCATCTTCGGACTTATAGATTTCATGTTTCTCAACAATTTTAAAAGGAAGGGGAAAAATTTGCTCGTGACCTTCAACATCACTTTCCTCATAGTTAATCAAATCTTTATGAGAACATATAACAACAGATTTATCATAACAACGACTAACTAAGTCACCTAGAATAATGCAATATGTATCCAAAGCCTTGTTATCATCAATTTCATCATTAATGTAATTCACAACATCATATTTTTGAATAAAAGGATCATAAGAAGACTCATATGTACTTGAATCTTCCTCCACTTCCTCAATGGAAAAATCCCTTTTATTTTCACTACTAGAAGAACTAATAAGTGACTGTCGAATATGAGATCCAAATTATTCACAACAGTTTTCGAAAAGTAAATTAGCTGGAAAAAACCTTTTACAATGCTTACTGAATGCAACATGGAACTGTTCCAAGGAGGAGATGCTAGCAGGGGGGAATTATCGATACCACTCACGAGCATATCCCTCTAATAAGTACATGAACATCTTCATTAATAAATCCTCATGATGTATTCCCCATTGATGCATGAGTTCATGAAACTCAAGCAAATTCTCAACAAGGTTGTCATCTCTATGTTCTCTAAATATGGGTAACAAATCACCCCACTCATCTATAGTAGGAACAACATTTGGAAACCAGGAACAACAGATAAATTTAAAAGAGAAAACCTCCGAGCCAAGATGGCTTCCATCTGAAAACACGAATTCTTAAAACTGTGGAGTCACCACTGGATTCTTTAACCATGGAGTCGCCAGGTGAATGATATGCACTCTGAATGTGTCTGGTCTTTGTTCACCATCAAAGATAAGATCTGATCATTGTCATTCTCCCAAGGAAAGATATTTTGTTACTCTGGTCCCCGACAACAACACCAAAAGATGTTGGTCCTAAGGTTTGCACTTGACTGCTAAAGGGCAAAGCCATGCCACGTCAAGTTTAGAATGGTTGATTTTTAATTTTTTGTTGGTCAATTGGAGGCTTGGTTCTAGAAAGACAAGATCATGATTGGGTTGGAAAATGATATGGATGAGGGTCCTCCTTGGCTGGTGGAACACAAACGACAGACAAGTGAAATAATAAAAACAAAGGGAAACAACAAACCACTCAATGAATAATCCATTGCAAGAAGTTTAATACTTAAAATATCATTTCAAGACGTTAA
Source organism: Picea sitchensis (assembly GCA_010110895.2). Taxonomy (NCBI): domain Eukaryota; kingdom Viridiplantae; phylum Streptophyta; class Pinopsida; order Pinales; family Pinaceae; genus Picea; species Picea sitchensis. Next base: position 44,228 of record SNQJ01S0064654.1, read on the forward strand.
ACATGTATCAAAACACAATTAATCCTTCAGGTTGCGATAAAAACAAATATTCACCAAGCATTAGCTATTTTCACAGGTTGCATATCAACAAAGACAAGTTATACAATAGCTAAAGGAAATGAAATGTGCTTTGCACAAATCAAAAACTGCGTTCAAGATAAGATAAAAACACATGAAGTTTTGAGCGAAACATTGTCATCAAGAGTATGTTCACTAGGTAGGGAGCTTTAATCCATGCATAGAATGGGTCTAACTAGTCTGATGTATTGCTATCCTTTCCCAAAAACTTTGACCCCCAAAGCATACAAAAATTGCTTATTTATCAGAGTTGTGGAGGCTCTCGTCCATCTGGGACTGAGACGTAAATCTACATTAAAAATTGTAGAACAAATAATTAACTTGACTAAAACACTATTGGAGTAAAACAATGTATACTTCACACTTGACTTAATAAAAAAGAGTGGTTCTTGTCGCACATAGAAGACCACTTATTAATTTAATCTAAAACGATACTGGAATTGATTAACTAAAAACTGCTACTGTCTCTGAGACTGAACTGATGCATGTGATGGATGAACTATAATTGTGGAATAAATTGATCCAAATTGAAAGAGCTGAGTAGTGCATTGATCATGGTGTGCATGCGCACTGTTGGAGGCCACTAGAGACAACTAGATGTGCAGTGTGAAAATCTCTGGGAGTGACGTGGTGACCTGACATCATATAAGAACATGATTGCAGAAGTTGTTGAGGGTGGTTTGGGTTGTAATGTCCCTTTCCAAATAGGAGCTCCAGAAGAGAAGGCTTAATGGTCTAAACCACCCCGTTAGACTATAGCCAGGGCCAAATAGGGGTAAACAGGGTTACTAGAGGTCACTCCAGTCACAGGTGTTATATTCGGAAAGTGACATTGATCTAACAAGGGTTAAAAGAACTTTTAAGTCATTATGAGCTAAAAATAGAAGTCAATGGTGAATTAGGGTTTCAACAGTGATTTAGGGTTTCAACATGATTTAGGGTTTTGGAAAGCTATCAATGAAGGGTTAGCGACCTAATTCATGATTATGCAGATTATAACTTGTCATTGAGGAGAAGAGGCACATCTCAGGAGAGATAATTCAGTGTATTCCAGGAGGAAGACACCAGTTGGCTGATTTCGGTGTTGAAAGACACACCCTAGTCACAAGGAAGATCATCCAGGTCTTCCATCATTCTTCATTGATTCCAAAGTGCTCCCATATTATGGGTATTATCTTTTAGTTGCTTATTTGTATTCTGGATAAGATCCTTTTGTCTTTTGATCTAGCCGAGTGTTGTTATTTTATTCAGCGGCAGTTGCTTATTTATATTCCAGCTAAGATCCTTTGTATGTTGATCTAGTCGAGTATTGTCAGTTATTCAGCCACATTCGACCATTTTGTAATCCATAGAGATATCATAATACAAACTTTGCAGTCCTTTTTCACGTTTATTATTTGTATGATCATTTATATGCTGTAAACCTTTGATCCTACACACACATTAGAAACGTTTCCTAGACTAGCCAAGTTAGGAACATTACAATGGTATCAGAGCTTTAGTCTTGCCAGCCTGTGACTAAAGACAATGAGTGCAACAGAAGACCCAGAGGGCCATGAATATGTAGGTGAGGAATATGTCACTTACAACAGGCATCAGGAAAGAAGGCATAGGCCTGATTT
>SNQJ01S0064655.1:20948-33788 GCA_010110895.2 Picea sitchensis
GCCTAAAGCCGACATAAATAAAATAACATTACTAATCTAAATCACAACTAATGGCCTAAAGCCGACATAAATAAAATAACATTACTAATCTAATATGCCCCAATTAAGTGGTAATGAGCCAATATTAGGGCTTAACAGAAACAAATGCCGAAAATTTTAATGAGCATTGAAGCAAGTATAAGTTTTCAACTATAATAAGTCTTAAATCACATTATTTATATTGTACTTAACTTCAATAGATTGTGCATTGGTCTTCAATAGAAAGGAATTTTTATGGGAAGCAAGTGTAGGTGGGGGAGGAGAGGTTGTTTATGACCTTGAAGGACAAAAATACCTGTAGTATGCTTGGGGGATTAGTAATACCATGAACAATAAGGTAGAAGTTATCGTTTTTCTACAAGGCCTCATCATTCTCAAAGAAAAAGGAGCATGTAAGGTTGTACAATGATTAATGATTCCATGGTAATTATAAGATCATTTTATTATCGAACTCTCTCAACCAACCTCCCTCTTTCCAAACTCTATCAAAGATTTATTTCTATCAAGGAGGAATTCAACACTTGATAGAATTGTTTTATGTCCTTCAAAATCTAAATTATAAGGTGGATATGCGAGTAAATGGGGGAGTTCACTTACATGGAAGGTTCCTAAGGACAAAAAAGTGGTCCATTTCATTCATCATTCACATGTCCCCTACCATGGTAAGTCTTAGTACAAAGGAGGGAGACCCTTCATTTAAGACATGTTCTTGTATGTTGATGACCAAAAGGAATTTAAACAAAGAGCATCATCCCACTTCACATCCTATATATTGTCCATCCTTCAGTAAAATAATGAAATGTACAAAGGAGGGCATTTCTCTTGTCTGTTAGATAAATTGTTGGATTGAATTTTTAATACAAGAAGGATGTAGCAGAAATAAATGGAAATGTTACCCACTCAGCTCTACAATGGAATCAATTGAAATAATGGTTTTAGAATTAACTATAGGGCCATAATAAGATTCAAGACCAAATGGTATTGAAAACATGGAGCAAATTCTAAGTTTAAGAGAGCAGAAGGTAGAGTCTTTCACCTTCATGACCATCTAATAGAGGGAAACTAGTGGATATGGCCTCCACTATCTTGTTTTTTCAATATATCATAGAGATCATTATGGCACACCTTAACCTTATTCATGCACTCATGGTGCCTCCTCCACCTAGTTCTTTGGATGCCTTAGTGGACTCTCCTTCTTATGGAATTCATAGTACCTCCATGGACCATCCTATTGTCCACCCTACACAAGATAGAAGAGCCTCTCTTGACCACTTTGTCACCTCTTATAGAGATCCATCTAGAATAAATTCCAATAAAATTAGAACCATGGAAATGGCTAATGATGACCAAGCAATGGAGGTGGACCTAAACACTCAAAGCCATTTTTAATTTTTACCATGCTTTAAAGTATGTTTTTCTATTTTTTATTTTCATTGGGCCAATATCTTCAGCAATACACTTATGGATTTTCTTTTGCTTCTCCCAAATAATTTTAATTATTTTTTAAAGAAAATATATATAACATAAAAATATTAATTAAAATTTGCCATGCCTACCTTCATTTTAATGTCATTTTATAAATTCTAAAAATATTACATAAATTCTTCCATACTTACCTATCATTTTGTAAACTCTAAAAATATTAGATAAAGTTTTCCATACCTACCTATCATTTTGTAAACTCTAAATGTATAATTCAAGTGCAAACATTTTAATAAAAAAATATACTTTGAAAAAGATAGAGTTATTGAATTGAATAGTGTACTTAAAGTAAAATTACATATAATTTAACTATATCAAATATTTAAACACCATATTAAGACCAATAAATTCTAGAAGAATTATTATTATATATATAACCATTTTAATAATAAAAAAATATTATTATTGTGAAAAAAAATATAAAAGAATGGTTGAATTGAACACTATACTTAACATATAATTTAACTATATTAAATCTTTGGACACTGTATTTAACATATAATTTAATTTAATTGTATTATAATTTAACGATATTAAATCTTTTAAATTTTAGGACATTGTATTTAACATATAATTTAATTTAACTCTATTAAATTTTCTATATCATATAGACAAATGAGTTCTAGGGAGCGAATATATAGCAATACCATTTTTTATCTATTTTTTTATTTTTTTTTTGTTGTTGTTAGGAATATATATATATATATATATATATGAAATTCATAACTCATGGTTAAAATGATTTAGGTTAGGATTCAAATCTAATTTAGTGGTTATAACTTAAGAATAATTTAGATAACAATTATGATACTTAACTATTTAAATTAAATTTATATGATGCTAAACACTTTTCAGAGTAGAATTTCATAATAATAATAATTTATTTTTAAGATCACAAACTCTATCTTAATTATTAAGTCTATTTATTCACCCTTCTTATATGAATATTATTAATATAATTTTTGCATATATTTTATTATAAATTTAATTAGAATTTAAGATTTGTACCACAAACAAGTACTACATAAACATGGGTACAATGGAATGGATTAATGGAATGGATTATTTTATAGATTAAAAAACCCATCATCACAAGATCAATCATAGGTTTAGAATAATAGAAAATAGCAACCATTTCTAAGATTAAATAAGTGTTAAAAGAAAATAGAAATCATAACTAAGTAATGAAATAATTGTAATAATATTATAATATTCTTAAGAATAGGAGGGATTGGTCAAACAATAAATCAAAGCTAAATGAAATAACCCAAATAATATTATAATATTGTTAAGAATATGAAAGATTCAATCAAACAATAAATGAAATCTAATAAATGATAAAATATTGTTGGTCCTTTTAAAAAAATAAAAGAGGAATTTTTTTCATTGAACTTTTATGAATTGAATTATGGTGAGTCAAAATAAAAGGAAGAAAACTAATATTTTTTTTTGCTTAAATTTTAGTAAGAATAATTTTGGATTGATGAAATTGCAAATATAAAATGTGATATTAAATATTTTGAATTGATTGAATTATAAATATGAGATATCATAGTTATAATTTCATCAATCCAAGCTTAAATTTTAGTAAAAATAATTTCATCGAGAAGTATCGGTTTCACAAAGAGTCTCAAAGATGGTCAAAAATATTTTGACTTTAAATGTGTCAGTGGGAAGCTCGAATGTGTGAAGAAGAAAGAGCGGAAACCGGGTGATTGCAGAGTGAGTTTCAGTGTTGAGGAAGTCCAATCAAACAGACAGATGAAAGTTCGTGTTATAACCTTTTGTTATGTTTTGTAATTTGTGATTGTGATATTTGTATTGTAAGCATTAAGGGAGGGTGTTAGAAATAATGCTTACAACTGTTGTAATTGTGAGTTTCTAGGTTAACTATCACTGTTGTAACTGTGAGTTTCAACTATGACTGTTGTAACTGTGAGTTTCTAGGTTTACTATTTTTAGCTAATCAGATCCACTTTCTTAAGATCTAGATTGCTAGGAATCAGTGATCTGCATGCTATATATGTAACCTCCATTTGTCTATTAAGTAATACATTCTATTATTGTGTGTTAATCTTGTGCAATGGCTGCTCTCTCGATTTGTAAGTCTGTCTGTGCACTAAATTGAAAAGCATACTCTTTTTTCCTATCAATTTGGCTGTAGAACTTTCTGTGCAATAAATTGAAAAGCATACTCATTTTTCTTATCAAAATCATTTTTGTTATCATAAAAAAAATTAAACGTTCGGTAGCTAACCTACCATTCTTTTAATTTTCGAGATACAGATATGGATGCAGGACGAGGAGGTAGAGGAAGGAGACGTACAAGAGAAGAAGGAGGTAGAGCAGGGAGACGTATGAGAGAAGTTGAAGAGTCTGGATTGGATGATAATACAGTAAGAGAATCCCAGGAAGAGTACCGTGCAGGATTATTAGGAGATAGAGAAGAATTCGAACCGTTGCAAATTTTATCGCAAGCTGCTGTGCTGCTTCGAAACCCACGGGTCGGACCATTACAGGAAGTCTTGGCGGAGGCAAGGGTTCGAAACCCAAGGTTCAGATCATTACAGGAAATCTTGGCGGAGGCAAGGGTCAGACCATTACAGGAAGCCTTGGTGGAGACAGTGCCTTTGCCTCGCATAACCATTACAGGCGAGCATATCAGTGATATAAATAGTATCACTTCATCCTGCCCATTTTGTTACTTTGATTTTAAATTGGGAGAGGAGGTATGTCAACTTTATTGCGGCCACATATACCATCAGAATTGCATTACCTCATGGCTGAAACATGGAGATAACTGTCCAGTTTGCCGGGCAGACTGCCGAGCATATCAGTAACTAAATACATAAGAGGGAATTTTTTTTTCCCTCTAACAACTTTGCTGCTCAACATCAAACTGCAATTCTCCATTTGCATGTGAATATTTGCTGCTAAACAATCAAACTGCAATACTCCATTTGCATGTAAATTGTTCATATTTTTTCAAATAGAATAGAATAAAGTGGAATTTTTTTATTTACTTTTACTTAAAAATATTGTGATTATTTACTTCTACATAAAAAAAAATTGTGATCTATGACAGACTGAATTCTAGAAAAACTTATGAAATGCTATCAAAATTTTGTGATTATTTACTTCTACTTAAAAAATTTGTGATCTATGACAGACTGTATGACAGAAAAACTTATGAAATGCTATCATATGTATTTTATTGTTTGTAATTTTTAATAAGTAATTATATATAATTAGGGCTGTTATATATATATTATTTTTAATGAAAAATTATTAAATGAATATAAACTATTACATAATATTAAAGTGACTGTCAATTTAACAATTTCTTATAAAATGAATTTATTAATAAATAATTATTTATAACTAAGGTTATTTTGATGAAAAAATATTAAAATGAGTATAAAGAAAGATAGAATTGGTTAAAATTAGCCATGTCTATTTAACAACTTATTGAATCTTAAAGTTTGAACACTATGATACCTTGAGTAGAATGCTGGGGAGGCATATTAGTATGTTAGTTTGAGTAACTTTGGATTCGTGTCCACTAGTTTAACAAAGAGGTTATTAGTTATGATAAACCATGTCATTTGGCTGAATCAATATATTTGTAATAAGTGCATGTAAAACATTAGTTTAACAAAGAGAATATTAAGTATGATAAACTACGTCATTTGTTGGTATCAATATATTTGTAATAAGTGCATGTAAAGGTTGACCTTCTTATTGGATCTTCTTAGCTTTTAAAGTGTTTATATTATATGTATTTACATTGTTAATATATATTTAATGATTTATTTTATATCTTCTTTTAACATATTAATTATTTTTTTCTTACTTTAATCATTTATATAATATATAATGTGTTTCTCTTAAAGTTCAAAAACATAAGTTATTTTCTCATTTATTTCATCGTCTTAGTGACAATTATTACTTAAAAATAATGTGTTTCTCTTAAAATTCAAAAACATAAATTATTTTCTCATTTATTTTATCGTCTTAGTGACAATCATTACTTAAAAATATTTTTAAAAGTAAGATTTTTTTTTTTGTTTAAATAAAATCCCTTTTTACTTAAATATAAAATATTTTTAATTCATACATTCAATTTGTATTCATGGAAGTTAACACTTAGTAGTGTATTTTTCAAACTGCTTTGCATTCTTTATTATATGAAACATTACAGAGCCATAATTTTTTTATTAAAATTATATTTTTTTAACTAAACATATAGACCATGTGATAATGTTAATTACTTTTTCTAATAGTTGGGCATCTAGGCATCTTCCTTTTGGTAATCATTCTTACTCAAAAAAATTCAAATTTTTAGTACAACTATAACCACTATGTTAAGAGAAAAGATGGCATATGAGGAGATTTTCAAAACTTAATCTCAAATCTTATTAAATAATCCACTACTCTTGAAACATTAAGGCAACATTTCCCTATGATAGCTTCTATATCAAATTGTTTTATGTATATGGACTCTCTACCTTCCTAAAATATATATGCTTGCACATTATTTATCTTTGCATTAAATTTTTCTACTCATCTCCTTCTCTTTTTTTAAAAATTTTGAAATATCTTTGAATAGATAAAGTAGCAACAAACTAGATTTACTCACAATAATAGAAATTATTTATGATTTGGAACAATTTTTTTTGAAAAAGTTTAATAAATTTCATTTTATTGATGTTATCGTTTAGGTTTCTATAAATCAACATAGATCCATCTTAAGATGATCTTGTAATTGTTTTTATTTTAAATTGAGTAGACTATATTATTATTATTATTAATCTAACATAACATATCTAACTCCTCAAAATATTCTCCATAATAAATTGTAGAAGACCTTGCTATATTCTGTTCCAATCCAGTTATATGAATCACGAAGGAGTAGATCCTTTGGATCAACAGTGCGCAACCGCTATGCTATAGAGTTCTCAAGACCACTACACAGTGCATAGACTGCTCGGTTTGTTGCGCGTTGTGAATACACACACTTAATGAAATGATTTATGAATGTTGAATAACACACTGCTTTGCTTAGGACATAAACTCATAAATAAGACATAAACTTGTCAATACACAAATGTTTGATATTAATGAACTTAGGCATTGTAAGCAGATACAAAATACAATGAGACAGATGAGCTTCTTCTCCACACATCAACTACTTCTCTTCATCATCATTGACTAAATAAGAGACTCAAACTTATATAGACACTGACTTAGACTTCCTACAGAAGATAAGACCGACTCAACATTAAAGACTGTCATTAATTGGACTGACTCTTCAACCACTTACCAGAGCTCAAGAAGATAGAAATCGGCTCCATTTATAACTTTCTACTTATCCACTAACTTTTGAGTAAATGTGCGACTTTGTACTTACAGAAAAAAATGACTCACAAACAAATCAACGGAGATGTGAATATCTCACCGACTTGTAATTACAATTTCCAACAAATCACACTACCAATCCTTACTCCATACATCGTTTTTCCAAATTTTAAAAAGCTTAACATTTAAGATTGTTTTCAAATTAAGGAAATCTTAATGATCAACAAACTAGCTATATATGATAAATCGTATGCATTTCCATTAAGAAAAAAAAAAAAACATTATTTAAAATAAATATAGGATGATTATATGGGTAGCATTAAAAACTCAAGAATCTATAAGTCGTAAAAAAACATAGATTTAATTAATATCACTAGTGGCTTTAGTGGCTTTCGTGACGCTGACCCTTCTCGTTCATTCCTTATTGGGAGTAGAGCTGGATCTATTGCACATTTTGGGTTTAGTCTATCTTCAGACTAATCTTGTTCAAACGTTTTCCCGAGAGTGGGATCCTATGAAGCGACATGTGGACCTTCCCTCGGAATGAGGGATCCATAATCTCAAATGCAAGGGTGGTATGTTTAATGTTCGAGATTACTTCAAAGATCCCAGAGGTTAAACCCTTTCGGGAATTCTCGATCTTTGGTTTCCAACGGCGTTCAAAACAAGGGTCGCCTAAGGTGGTAGAGTCTTGTGCCCTCCCTTTATGACCTATTTCTTCTTTTTCTTTTAGTATGTTGCAAAATTGTTTTTGCGGGTTTGGATTTTAATTTTTTTTTTGAGGTAAAGTAATTCTCCATATATCTTCACGTCTAGGTCATAACCATTTGGGCTAACTCTTGGAGATACAATAATGTTCACTTAATAACATAAACAACATTGATTTCAATTTAATCAAGAATAAACTATAACATGTATATCTCTAATAATTAAACACAAAGTGGTTGTATATGAAGGACATTCTACCCAAACATATAGGCTCTCTACTACCCATAACATTTATGCAACAGAGCCACCCCCAAGCTAAGGCTATGAGTCCACAAGGATGAAATCACCTATGGTTGGCTCTAATCTTCTCACAAAGCCCAATTTTCTAGCATTTCATAGTTTGTTAACTCCCACAACTATCCCAATCCACTAGCTCACTTTCTCGATTAGCCTGCACAACTCAAGGAATAGGATCCCCTTCTCCAATGAATAGGATCCCCTTCTCTACCACATAGTCTCTTACGCTATCCCTCTTCCCTACGGGCCTCCAACACAACCCAGCCAAGATCTCTTTGCTCAAAAATCCAAGGATTCTCAATTGAAATGGAGTTTACTCAAGGAAAACAATTTTCTTTTCACATGGACATTAATTTCACATAGTTTCCATGACAACCATACCCATCATTCTATTATAGCATTATATGGCATCTTAAGTTCAGAGAAAAAATATCCCTAGTAGAAAGATTGAAAATTCTCTCTTACATAACCAAAATTCATGGATTATATTTGCATGAGTGGAAGAAGCCACATGCCTTCATAAAAACCCCACATATCTCACTTCCCCTAACTCCAAGTTTAATATGACTTAGAATAACACAAAGAAAAAGAGTTAGGCTTATGAATAAAATAATATTATTTTTCTTTGGCTCCCTTTGAGTCCCTAAGCCCCCTCTCTTTCCTCTCTTATGCAATCATATCCCGCCATGTTTTTCATCCATTTATGTATGCAACCTATAATGTATATTTCTATTACTATTCAATGTACATTTACATATTACATTGTTTTTCCCTATATTTATATTACTATTCAATGTACATTTACATATTACATTGTTTTTCCCTATATTTCTATTACTATTCAATGTACATTTACATATTACATATTTACATATACATGTGCATACATTTACATGTATGCACCTGTATACATTGTTAATCTAGGGATCCAAAATTGAGAGTGTTGCATTACCCTCCCCCTATATTTTTGCACCACCCTCAATGCACATCATCATTATATACAATAAGTTTTACATCAAAATTTCAAAGCAAATACGAATATGCCTCCTACATTGCATCCTCTAGCTCTCGTGTAGCTTCTTCAAGGTTGTAGTAGGTCCATTGGACCTTTACATTCCCTATGGATCTGTTCCAAGGACAATGACCTTCATGTCCAAAATACACACTAGATACACCTAGAATTCTCCTTCTAGAACCACCTAAATCAAAGTCTAGTCAATGACATGGTTAGGGTCATACACATACTTTTTCAATAACGACACATGAAATACATTATGCACTTTTATGGAAGCAAGCAATGAAAACATGTATGAAACTAGTCGTATCCTATATAATATTTCAAATAGGCCATGGCATCTAACTACTAGCTTGGTGTAGCTTCCAACTTCAATGAGCTCTTCTTGGGATTCACTTTCAAAATTACATGTTCCCCAATTTAAAATTCATTTTATGAATGACTTTATCCACATAATTGTTCTACCTATCTTGTGCTACCTTCAAATTTGCATTAATCTTAACCATTTGTTCATCCATTTCTTTAACTCTAGTCCAAGTACTATTATGTATGCTTGACTATCCCAATTAACTAGAATATTGAACTTTCTACCATATAAATCTTCAAATTGTTAGGGACCTAACCTCCCTAACCCATCACGTAGGTAGAATAATATATTTTCCATGTAATAAAGGCCAACATTAGTTAATAAGGCCTATTTAATAAATGTGAACAAGTCAATGTAAGATGACCTAATAGAAGCTTCCACTTCTAGAAATACCTTCATGTAGAATGTTCTTTAGAAGATAGAATTATAATAAATAAGAGTAGGAGGCATGATAAATATTTGTCTTGATAATTATTGTAACAAAGTGTTTCTCTGTTGGAGGTTTCCCCTCGAAGAGGCAAGTGAACATTGATTTCTTTCAATAAAGGTATTATTGTTGGTGTTGTTATTATCAATATTTTGTTGTTCCATTGGTATTTTGCTAAATATTTATGTTTCTACATATTACATTACATATGGTACCTTACAAGTGGTATTAGAGCACTTTCCTCCGTGAAAATTGTGGGAATTTGTTTTTCAGGGTAGAGACGTGACTTGTCGTCTTATTTAAAGCACGAAGATAAGTCACTCTGTCGGTAAAACTGTGGTAGTGAATATTGCATGTGTGAAATATAGACAGTTTAGCGAGGTTTTCTAGAAACAAACATTTCACCTTGTTGGAAACCTATGTAAACCTTGTTGGCACCCCTTGAGTACTACCACATCAAATAGAATCTGTACACCACCATCACTCCCAGATGTCGCAAATTATATCGGGGAGGCCTAGTGTTGGATATATTGTCATTGATGTCAAGAGTCGAAGTCATGATCTGTTGTTAATGATGAATTACCACAGATGATATGTTCATTGATGTCAACAAGTATATCAGTTAGCAGAAGATATCAAACAATATGGAAAGATCGAAGGTGTAAGCTCTGATACCAGGAGAAAACAGTATAGAGATCAAGCTCAGAAGAGATGGAATGTTGAAACTCAGTAGGTATGGCGCGATAAAATGCAGTACGTTAGAAAATACAGAATACGTTAGAAAATGCAGAGAAAGGTTGAAGCAATTCATGATTATTGTTGATCACGATAGGATCAATAATATTCCTATCATAAAATCTTAGGAGGGTTAGCAAACGCAGAGATAAAATCTCGGAAGGAAAAATGCAAGCTCAAGGTGAGAAGCTTCAGTAACCGACAAACGCAGAGATCAAAGTTCGGAAGGAAAAACGCAATCTCAAGGTGAGAAGCTTCAACAACCGTCCAATCAAGAGTGAGAAGCTTTAGTATCCGTCTGATCAAGAGTGAGAAGCCTCAACAGTTGGTTGATCAAGGTTAAACGTGTTGATCATCTAAATATAACGGAAATCGGTCATATGAGTGACTATGGGATTGAGGATCGTAGGATGATCATGACCGTCAAATCTGCAAGTGAGATCAATGGAAGGGATAAATTGCGGAGATCAGAAGGAGAATTAAAAGACTCTCTAGTTCTAATCCCTCAATTGGAATAGATCGTCATATCTCATAACTCCAAAGATATACGAATGTTTTTGATCCAAAAAATGATGAGGTTAATCCATATTAAATCATGATCTTCAGATGCACAGTCGCCAGATCAACGACAGGGATGAATTGCAGAGATTGAAAGGAGAATTAAATATCACGCTATATCCAATCCTGCAATTATCCAATACCGTCCTATCTTATAGATATGAAAATCAACAATTGTGGTTGAACTCTACAATAATGCACATATTCCCATTGCAGAGTTGGGTGACAAGTTAAAATACTCGCAGATTGTGGTTGCACAATCATTATTGATCATGGGTCTGCTTCAATAATCTTCACAACTGTTGGATCATCTTAAAGTGGAAGGACAAGATAAAGCTACAAGAGTTGCATCGCATAATATATCGAACCATTGATCTAATATCAATATCGAACGAACATCTTTTAGTTCAGATCTAAAGTTGCGAGGAGGTTAGACTCCAGAAAGTTTGAGATTTGAAATCCCCAGAATGTGAAGTTTCGTCGGTCGTCTGATCAATTTCGAGTGGAAGGACAGGATAAGATAGAAAATTTGCATTGCATAAAGATCGATCGGTCGATCTAAGTTCATGATCAATGAAGAACATTCACTTCAGATCTAAAGACACGAGGAGGTTACACTATGTTACACATCAACATTACTCGCTTTGATAAGTGTCGCATGTTGCTCACAAATGTCGCAAGAGTCAAGAAAAGCATACTGCCATGATGCCTATGTAATACTTATGACGACACTAAGGAGACACTTAAAATGCCTCAAACACTTGATTTGAAGGAAGAGGAATGGTTAACTGAAGTTAAGTACCTCTTACCACATGAAAGAATCATTGAATCCAGGGTTTTTAGAAGAGAGCGCTCCCCTATATCTCTCTTAGGAGCACTGGCGCTCCCCTATAAACTGCTAGGGAGCATTATAGCACTGAATAGCCTTGCAAGAGGAGTGCTATTGATTTTGGGAGTGTTGGCGCCCCCCTAAATCCTACTAGGGAGCGCTATAGTGCTTTGATGGCCCTTTTGAGGGAGCTCTGCCTATTCTGGGTAGGAGTTGGTCTGTTGAGGAGAATAAGGGGAAGATATTTTCAATCTTGGAAGGAAGTTGAACTCGAAATCCTGGTCCAACCATGATCTTACGGAAGATCCCTGACTCAAGGAGGAAAATTCTCAACTTACCCTAAAGATACCTCAAGAGGTTAGGCCTCTCTAAACCTATATAAGCAGGCTCTATCATGGTGAAAAAAGGGAGAATTAGAAGCATGAAACCTATGATCTCATAGGAAACACACAATGAACTGGAGGAGAGTAATTAGTGAAGTTGTTGTCATCTGGATCATGGACCTTTTGAGAAAGGGTTAGACAAAGGGGACTTGACGAAGTTGGTGCATTCACATCTACGGTTGTAAGTTACTTCTGTCATTGTTCTCATCAATATGACACACTTGGCCTGTTTCTTTCTAGTTTGTGTTTAATCTCACATGAACTTGTCTCTGATAGATGTTGGGTATGTGTTATATTATTTGAATGTGTGTGTGTGTGGGTGCGTCAGATACGACGACTGCGTCTGACGATCCAATTTATTTTTTTTGGCGGTTTTTGCTATTTTTAGCGGATTTTGCTATTTTTAGTTGATTTGTAAATTAATCCCGGATTAAGGGATTAGGGTTTTGGTATCTACGGAATACCTAAAAACATTGTATATATTGTATGGCGAATGGTGAAATTCAATATAATGAAAAAGAAAGGTTTTCCCGATTGAGGGTTTCCAATAAAGATCTCTGTGTATTCTGTGTATGAGCCATTGATTAATTTTTGTATTGCTTAAGAATATATATGCATTGCTTTACTTCGCATGTTTAAAAC
>SNQJ01S0064655.1:33798-69892 GCA_010110895.2 Picea sitchensis
ATTGTATGGCGAATGGTGAAATTCGATATAATGAAAAAGAAAGGTTTTCCCGGTTGAGGGTTTTCGGTAAAGATCTCTGTGTATTCTGTGTATGAGCCATTGATTAATTTCTGTATTGCTTAAGAATATATATGCATTTATTTACTTCGCAGGTTTAAAACTTACAATAGATAGGTCTATTTCAAGCTAATATCAGTAGAGTAGGAAGTGGTTGTACCATTGTTTGTCTACAGGGATTATCGAGGAGTGAAAGATCAGAGCTCAACTCAGAGTGTGCAGGGACAAACGTCGGTAAAAGGTACTTTTTTTCTCCTTCCTCCTCATACATCAATTTATATATATCTAAAAGGAAGTCAGTATCCATGATAAGCGTCTTCTGTCTTAAGAGTTAAGAGTCTAGCTCTCAAGAGGAGATCTACCTGTTCACAGGGAGATTTTCCTTCAACACACTACGAAAATTTTGAGATTTGAAATCCCCGAAATGTGAA
The DNA here is from genome assembly GCA_010110895.2 of Picea sitchensis. Taxonomy (NCBI): domain Eukaryota; kingdom Viridiplantae; phylum Streptophyta; class Pinopsida; order Pinales; family Pinaceae; genus Picea; species Picea sitchensis. The sequence goes on from SNQJ01S0064655.1 coordinate 34,287, forward strand.
GTTTTGTTAGCCATCAAATCAATTTCAAGTGGAAGGACAGGATAAGTTAGCAAATATTCATTGAAGAAATATTGAGTCGTCGATCTAAGATCCTCATCGAACGAACACAATTCACTTTGGATATAAAGATGCGAGGAGGTTACGCTCCATCAGTTTGAGATTTGAAATCCTTGAAGCCCGGAGATCCAGAGATCCAAAGTAGATCTTGACCATCAGATCATCCGAAGTAAATTAGAGTCATCAAATCATCCAAAGAAGGTCTTAAGTGTCAAATTGTCCAAAGAAAATCTAGGTTGTCTGATCCAAAAAAGATGTGGTGTAATCTTGTGGACTCCAGGTAAAGACCTGAAGTAAACCTCAATTGTCTGATTCAAGGACATGTGGCAGACCACGTCAATAGGACATGTGGCACAATCATACAATGACAAGTGTCAATTTGATTCAACATTTTAGGTATGTGCAAATCATAAATCCGAGTGACATGTGGTAGACACTTGGCTTGTTCCACATCATCAAGTGATGTAAGAAACTGATGTCACTCTCAGAGCTTTACTTTGAGAGTTTCACCACCAACAAATGACAAGAGTTATGAAGTCCCGAAGGTCGAAGTTGTGAAGGGTTGAAGTGTCGAAGGGTCGAAGTCGCGAAGAGATGAAGTGTCGAAGGGCCGAAGTCACAAATGATAGAGTCCCGAAATCCCAGAGGCTAAAATCCCAAAGTTAATGAGGACCGTCGATTCGAGGAGGAGATGTGGAAGGAATCTATGGACTTTGGATAAAAGTGTTATGGGAGAGAGTGAAGGTTGAGATTTGAAATCTCTAGAGTCTGGAGACCCGAAGGAGATCTCAAACGTCAATCTAATGTCAGGTGAATTATCAATCATTGATCAAAATACAGTGGAAGGATAGCATAAGCATAATAGTTCTAAGACCCTGAGTAAATGGTAGCCTTCCATCTCATTTCTTGATTAAGTCTTGACTGTTGGATTAAGAAACGAAGGAGTAATGTAAGGATCGTATATGACCATTGATCTGGCTCCAAAATATAAATGTGAACTGTATGATATGTTCCGAAATATCGTATTCAAGAGATTTGAAAGGTTTGTAGTCTCGAAGACCCGAAGTCTCGACAATCTTCCATCTCATCGGGAGAAGGAATCGTGGTCATTGAATTGATAAGATCTCGTGCGCTCCTCTCACCTAGCGTGAGGTCACCATCGTTAGTCATATGGTAAAGATATTTAAAGGGAAAAATATAATATGTCGCTTAAATTAATAATCCTGTGCTTGTGTGCCTATGTTCATATGAAATTGGTTTGAAGCGAGCGCCTCATACAGATTTCATTTGAAGGAAAGTTACACCATAACAATACAAAGAATTGATAAATGATTGAATATGGTTGGTTGGTGAACCAAGATCATAGCAGAAACATGAGTATGATCTAATGACTTGATCCATGTTTGTGATCAACTCATGACAAAAATGAACCGATACACAGTCATGATTAAAATAGAGTTAAATCATGAAAACATGAATATAGAATAAAAAGGAAAAATGATATTAATTAAAGTTTAGATTATCATTTTAAATGAAAAGGTACAATGGTTCAAATAAAGGGACACGATGTTTTATATCTCACACCAGTTTGAAGATTATATAAATGAGAAAACGTGGTGACAAGAGCATGTCTCTATGGTTCATATTAGAAGATAAAAATTAGGAGCAGAGTCCAAGATGAAGAACTGTTCGTTCTAAGGTGCCTGTCAATGTCTTATTGAAGATCAAGGACAGAATAAGACAGAGCAACAATTATGCAATCCGGTACTTGATACAGAAGACCATACAAGAAAAGGTTGCAGTAGACAAGTATAAATTATAGCAATTGTTGCATGAGTCAAATTCAATGAAGATAAGAAGAGATTGATTTGCATTTTAATATAAGGGTGGTTGGGTGGTGCAAGGGAAGGTTAGAGCCTACATGGGATTTGGTGCTTCCTTATCAGTTGTAGTCGACTGAATAGGGGGTTGTAGCCTCCTACCAGTTGGTGCTGGTGAACAAAGGGAGTTGGTGCTTCCTTGTCAGTTTTAGATTACTAAATAGGGGGTTGTAGACTCCTACCAGTTGGTGCTGGTGAACAAAGGGATTTGGTGCTTCCTTGTTAGTTGTAGCTAACTAAATAGGGTTTCGTAGCCTCCTACCAGTTCATGTTGGTGAATAAGTGTGTGGGTGCATCCTGATCAGTTGGTGTTGATCGAAAAGGAAGAATATCTTTCTTCTATGTAACTTGTAAGAAAATGAATTTTGCAGTTAATAGAAAAGTGTTGGTGGTTTTCCCTATTGGGTTCCACGATAAAATATTGTGTTCATAAGGGTTTGTTTTTCATCATATATTTCTTAATTGAATAACTAATATGTGTGCTTAATATGGATGAAGTTAAAAAGAAAAAGTAGGCAATATTGATTCACCCCCCAACCCCTCTTAGTATTGTTGGATATTCCATCAATTGGTATCATAGGGGTGTTCCTTTAAAGACAATCTAACAAACTGAAAGGAATATCAAATTAAGCACACATGGATGGACAAACTATTTACACTAAGAATGGAACTCCAATACCTGTAAAAGAAGAATACATATTTTAGAGTACAAGAATGGAAAGTCATCTGAAGGCATTGGCACCTGATGTATGGAATTTAGTAATCATTTGTTACCTCCCACCAAGAAAAGTAAGGACTCCAACTCAAAATAAATCCAAGAAATGTAACTCAATGACAATGAATACAATCCTTGAAGGATTACCTGATGATGTCAAAGAAAATATAGGTGAATCTAACTCTGCAGAGGAAATTTGGGACAAGATAAAAGAACTCTACTCAGATGAGAAGTCAAATGAAGCATTTCAATCAGAACAAAGTTGAGTCTACAACAATTCTAGTGATGAATATTCTTTTGAAGAATACCCATACATTGAAGCAGAAGTCAATATGGAAGCTGAGCTTGAAAATTCTTTGGATGAACTGAGAAAATATAAACAAAGGTGTAAACAACTAAAGGATCAACTTAAGACTATTGAAAAATTCAATAATGGGATTGAATCCCTTGATAAACTTTTCAATCTACAAAGATCTCTCTCGAACAAATTTGGCCTTGGATATGACCACACACACATAATTAAAGGATCAAATCCTATTATTCAGATTGATGTTGGAGATGACATGTCTAGTGATGATACCTCCAAATAATCTTCTCATCCTCCCAAGAAGATGTATCAAATCAAAAGAAAAGGATCAGCCATCAATAAAGGTAAATACTCTCCACAATCTTCCAATTGCAACACTGTTGATATTGAATTCTCCCCTGTAAGTAAGGAAGAAGATTTAGATACAATAGAAGAATGTTTTGTTAGAATTTATCCCATCAAATAAGTATAAGAAGAACTATCAAAGGCCAAACAAAAGGTTGATTGGAGTCTATGTGACTACCTCTATGACCATAATGAATCAGACAATAGCTATCTTCATGACTACACTAAAGAATTTCTTGAAAAGAGTCAAAAAATATCTTGGAAATAAAGGAATGCTCAAAAACAATGAGAAAATCATATATGAGCAAAATATTCAGCTAGAAGAAAAAGAAGAGGAAATTGAGAAATTAAAGAATGACATCAATCAAGTAAAAGAAGAAAACAAGGAAGATGATGAAATTAGAAAAATACTTGTAGATCTAAAGGAACTAAGAGAAAGCAATGTCAATTTGAAGACCCAACTTGAAGAAACCAAAAGAAGAGAGGAGGTAGTGAGGAACCTGTTGAACAAAAGGGAAGAATAATTTCATAAGATGGAAGCAGAAGTTGTGAATCTTAGAAAGAAGGTTGAGAAGTCAAACACCCAAGTCAATTTCTTGAGTAACTCCATTATATTAGATGAGATCTTGGATAGTCGGAGATCACCATATGACAAAATCAGTCTTGGATACAACAAGGAAGAAATTAGTAATCCCAAGAAACCTGATGCAAGTCCTTCATTTGTAAAGAGTGAAGGCAAGTATGATGAAAGTATTTCTTTTATAAAAAGGGAAAGAAATTATGATGTGGGTTCTTCATGTTCAAAGAATGAAAGTAACATTACAACATTTAGAAGATTAGGTCAAGGAAGACATACTGAAGCTACTCATACACCTCAAAGTAATTTTAGAATAAAGACACCTTCATGGATGAATCAAAGGAATTATGAGATTTTTTTTACTGGTTATTGTTTTTCTTGTAATGAGTATGGTCATAAAACCTTGGATTGTAGACATCATGGAAGAAAACAAATTGGTAGGTTCAACAACAATATAATATGTTGGAACTGCAATCTTGTTGGACATATTGCTACACATTGCTACACTATGAGATGCTACAATTGTGAAGGATATGGCCACAAAGCCCATGATTGTTGGAACTCAAAAAGACAGTCAATAAGAAATGATTGACACAATATGACAAGAAGACTAAATAAGACATGGAAAATAAAATATGAAGTACCAAACAAGAAAGATAATGAAAATATTTCTCCTGAAATTGATGAAGTGAATAATAGGATATTAGTGGGTGAAACTTTTCAAGTTAAGGATGAAGAAACTCTGATGCACATAATAGTGACGTTGATGTTGAATCTCCAACAATAGAACAACAAGAAGAATTGAGTGATGATTATCTCAAAAATCTTTCCATCCCATTTTAATGGTACACTACGTCTCCTTCTCAAAATAAAAAATAAAAATATAAAAAATCTTTGTCCAAGAAGCTGCAAGGACTATGCTCAATGAAGAAAAATTATTTGATGGATATTGGAGGGATGATGTAAGCACAAAATTATACATATCGAACAAAGATCAAATCAGGATTAATAGTAATAAGGCTCCTTATGAACTATGGCTTGGAAGAACTCCATCGGTAAAATATTTCAAGGTCTTTGGAAGTAAGTGCTGCATCAAAAGGCTTGATAAGAATCTCATAAAATTTGATGACATATCTGATGAAGGTATCCTTCTTGGATATGATTCTACCAAGAAAGCATACAAATGATACAATCTTAGGTTACATAATATTGTTGAGAGTGCATATGTCAGGGTGGATGATATAAAAACAATTGGTATCTTAGTTAGAGATCGATGAGAATCAATGGGAAGATTCAAGAGTTGCATGAATAAGATGAGCTACAATTGTGCAGTGTTCTAGTAGGATAGCGGCATCCGCAGAAGCAACATTTTGATGTACAAAATGAGGTACATGACATCTTGTAGAGGTAACAAGAGGAGAAACCATATCAGAAAAAGATACCCTTTTAGAAACAAAGGGGGAGAATAGTCAGTAAAAAATCAAGGGAATTTTTGGTTAGTAAATAAGAAAGTGATTAGATTAAGTTTTGAAAAGACTCGAACACTACAAAAATTGGTATCATAAGACTACTTATTTGAAACACAAAAATCCCAATTAACTGAGATAAGAAGTTAGTAAATGAACAAGGGAAGAAACATTGTCAGGAAGAGCTACCTTTTCAGAAACAAAGGGGAAGAATAGTCAAAATCAGAGAGAGAGCATATTGACAGGGGGATTCATTCAGTTATGTCAGGTAGAACATAATTGCAAGAAGTGTTACCCAAGTTCAGATTCTAGTTAGTAACATATAGATCTTTACCACACGAGGAAAAACCCTTTGACATTGATTTCAAAGGGGGAGAGAAACCTCATAAAAGGAAAACTTCATAAGAGGAAAGCATCATCACAGGGGGAGTTTTGTATATGAAGTTAGTGGGTTTCCCTCAATGACAAAGGGGGATATTTTTGGATATATTGTCATTGATGTCAACAGTCGAAGTGATGATTTGTTGTTAATGATGAATTACCACAGATGAGATTGTCATTGATGTCAATAAGTATATCAGTTAGTAGAAGATATCAAACAATATGTAGAGATTGAAGGCGTAAGCTTTGATACTAGGAGCAAATAATATAGAGATCAATCTTAGAAGAGATGGTGCATTGAGACTCATTAGGTATGGCACGATAAAACACAGTACGTTAGCAAATGTAGAATACGTTAGAAAATGTAGATAAAGGATGAAGAAATTCGTGATTATTGTTGATCACTTTAGGATCAACAATATCCCTATGATTAGGGATGAATTTAAGGATGAAAATTTATTTTCAATGTAGAAACCTTAGCGAATATTACTAATCCTTCATATGGAAACTATAAATGTTTGGCGATAGTTTTGTAAAAATATTCAAATTTCTAAGGATTTTATATAGTTTTTATAAATTTTTGGCGATTCTTAAGGTAAAATAATTGTATCCTATAGAATTTGGGTGAATTATTTTTAAAATAGCGAATCTCATTTTTGGAAAAACCATGGAAAATTAGCCCATGAGCGAAATTTAGCCCCTAAAATCATCCATGCCTATGATAAAATCTCAGGAGGGTTAGAAAACAAAGATATCAAATCTCAGAAGGAAAAATGAAATATTAGGGTGAGAAGCTTCATAAACTGTCTGATCAAGAGTGAGAATCCTCAACAGTCGTTCAATCAAGGTTAACCATGTTGATCATCTAAATATAATGGACATCGGTCATATCAGTGACCGTGGGCTTGAGGATCGTAGGAGGATCATGACCGTCGGATTTGCAAGACATATCAATGACAGGGGTAAATTGTGGAGATAGGAAGGAGAATTAAAATACTTTCTAGTTCCAATCCTACAATTGGACTAGATTTTCAAATCTCATAGCTCCAAATATCTATGACTGCGATTGATCCAACAAAAAATGATGTGAAGCCATATTAAATCATGACCGTCGGATGTGCAATCGCTAGATCAATGAAAAGGATGAATTGCGGAGATTGAAAGGAAAATTAAATATCGCGCTAGATCCAATCCCATAATTAGTCAGGATCGTCCAATATTATAGCTTCAAAGATCAACAATTGTGGCTAAAATCTCCAATAGCACAAATCTTCCCATTGCAGAGTTGGGTGATCAGTTAAAATACTCGTAGATTGTGGTTGCGCAATCATTCTTGATCATGGTTTTGCTTCAAGAATGTTCACAACCATTGGATCATGTTAAAGTGGAAGGATAGGATAAAGATACAAGAGATGCATCACAGAATAGATCGAACCATTGATCCAATATCCATATCAAACAAACATATTTTAGTTCGGATCTAAAGTTATGAGGAGGTTAGACTACGAGAATTTTGAGATTTGAAATCCTCGGAATGTGAATTTTTTCCAGTCGTTGGATCAATTTCAAGTGGAAGGACAGGATAATCCAGCAAAGCTACATTGCAGAAAAATTGAGTCATCGATCTAAGTTCATGATCAACGAATAACATTCACTTAGGATCTAAAGTCGCGAGGAGGTTACACTCAGGAAATTTTGAGATTTGAAATCCCTTTAATGTGAAGTTTCATTACTCGTTGGATCAATTTCGAGTGGAAGGACAGGATAAGTTAGAAAAGTTGCATCGCAGAAAGATCGATCCGTCAATCTAAGATCTTGATCGAATGAACAACATTCACTTAAGATATAAATATGCGAGGAGGTTACTCTCCGTCAGTTTGATATTTAAAATCCCTGAAGCTCAGAGATCCGAAGATCTGAAGTAGATCTCGACCATCAGATCATCCAAAGTAAATCACAGTCATCAGATCATTAGAAGAAGATATCAAGCATCAGATTGTCCAAATAAAATATAGGTCATTTGATCCATAAAATACATGGCATAATCTTTTGGACTCCAGGTAAAGACCTGAAGTAAACCTCAACCATCGGATTCAAGGGCATGTGGCGAACCACGTCAATAGGACACATGGTGCAATCAGACAATGACAAGTGTCAAGTTGATTCGGCATTTCAGGTACATGAAAATCACAAATCTGAGTGACATGTGGCAGACACTTGGCTCATTCCATGTCATTAAGTGACATAAGCAAGTGACGTCACTCCAAGAGCTTTACTTTGAGAGTTTCACCACCAACAAATGACAAGAGTTCTAAAGTCCCAAAGGTCAAATTTGTGAAGGGATGAAGTTGCAAAGGGCCGAAGTGCCAAAGGGTCGAAGTTGCGAAGAACCGAAGTGATGAAGGATCGAAGTCGTGAAGGATAGATTCCCGAACTCCCGAAGTATGAATTCCTGAAGTGAATGAGGACCATTGATTCAAGGAGGAAACATGGTAGGAATCTGTGGACTCCGAATAAAATCATTTTGGGAGAGCGTGAAGGTTGAGATTTGAAATCTCTGGACTTTGTAGACTCGAAGGATATCTCGACCGTCATTCTAATGTTGGGTGAATTCTCAACCATTGATCAAAATATAGTGGAAGGATAACGTATGAATAATAGTATGAAGACTTAGAGTAAATGGTGGCCTTCCAATTCATTCCTTGATTAAGTCCCGACCGTTGGATTAAGAAATGAAGGAGTAATGTAAGGATCATATATGACCATTGATGTGGTGCTAAAATATAAATGTGAACCATCTGATCTGTTTGACGATATCGTATTCAAGATATTTGAAAGGTTTGAAGTCTCGAATACCCAAAGGGCGAAGACCAGAAGTCCTGACAATTGTCCATCTCATCGGGAGAATGAATCATGGATTTTTAATTGATAAGCGCTCATGTGCTCGTCTCGCCTAACGTGAGGTCACTATCGTTGGTCATATGGTAAATAGATTTAGAGAGAAGAATATAATATGTCTCTTAGATTAATAATCCTGTGTTTCTGTGCTTATGGTCATATGAAATTGGTTTGAAGGGAGTGACTCGTACAGATTTCATTCGATGAAACATTACACCAGATAAATAAAGAGAGTCAATAAATGATCAAATATAGTCTATTGGTGAACCAAGAACGCAACAAAAACATGAGTACGATCTAATGAGTCGATCCATGTATGTGATCAACTCATGACAAAAATGAATCGATACACACTTGTGATTAAAAGAGAGTTAAATCATGAAAACATGAATAAAGAATAAAAAGGAAAAATGATATTAATTAGAGTTTAGATTATCATTTTAAATGAAAAGGTACAATGGTTCTAATAAAAGGACATGATTTTTTATATGTCACACCAATTTGAAGATTATATAAACAAGAAAAAGTGGTGAGAAGTGTGTATCTTTGTGGTTCATATTAGAAGATAAAAAACAAGAGCAGAGTCCAAGATGAAGAACTGTTCATTATAAGGTGCCTATCAATATATTATTGAAGATCAAGAATAGAAGAAGAGAGAGAAGTAGTTATGAAATCCAGTACTTGATACAAAATACCATAGAAGCAAAGGTTGCAGCAGACAAGTAGAAATTATAGCAATGGTTGCATGAGTCAAATTCAATGAAGAACAGAAGAGATTGATTTGCATTTTAATATAAGGGTGGTTGGGTGGTTCAAGGGCAGGTTGGAGCCTACAAGGGAGTTGGTTCTTCCTTGTCAGTTGTAGCTGACTAAATAGGGGGTTGTAGCCTCCTACTAGTTGGTGCTGGTGAACAAAGGGAGTTGGCACTTCCTTGTCAGTTGTAGTTGACTAAATAGGGGGTTGTAGCCTCCTACCAGTTGGTGATGGTGAACAAAGGGAGTTGGTGCTTCCTTGTTAGTTGTAGCTGACTAAACAAGGTGTCATAGCCTCCTAACAGTTGGTGCCGGTGAACAAGGGTGTGGGTGCATCTTGATCAGTTGCTACTGATCGAAAAGGAAGAATATGTTCCTTCTATGTAACTTGTAAGAAAAGGAATTTTGTAGTTAATAGAAAAGTATTGGTGGTTTTCCCTATTGGGTTCCACGATAAAATATTATGTTCATAAGGGTTTGTTGTTCATCATATATTTCTTAATTGAATAATTAATATGTGTTCTTAATATGGATGAAGTTAAAAAGAAAAAGTAGGCAATATTGATTCAGCCCCACCCCCCTCTGAGTATTGTTGGATATTCCATCACCTAGGTTTCTTGAAACCACCCCTATATTAGCTAATCAACCATCTAAATACTCTAGTGACATTGAGAACAACATTTGGGAAGATACTCTCTAGTACCTAGGTTATCGGGTAGTATGGATAAGGGTACGATCAAGCCTCCTTAGTTATTTATCTGAGATATTGGCTTAAGTTATACTATTTGACCCCACACGTATATCAGAGAGATACAGTAGAGGGAAAACCCTCATCTATAGGAACCTTGTAAAACCTAAACCCTGGGAAAGAAATTGAACAAAGAAGGAACATACGAGATCTATTGTCATGCAACATTGTCTCCTACATTATGGTTTCAAAATTCCTACTATTTTTTTCTTGTTAACAACTTGGGTCATTCGACACCGTAGTATTATTTAGGCCAGAGTATAACTCTCTAGAAGTAACAAAAAAGAGAGTATTGTGGTCCTTCCATCACCCCTATTCACGACCTATCCCATTGGGTTCCTCTATTCTCCATGGTAACAGTGGTACATATTATTTTTAAGCCATTTTTTTTGTGGACCCAACCCCCTTCCTGACAGCCTTATTTGGGAACTATCCCATTGGATTCTCCTTTTCTCCCTGTTTGCAGTGGTATCTATCACTTGTCAACCTTTGTTTTCATGGACCCACCCACCCCTTTCGACAGCCTTATCTCCCACCTATTCCATTGACTTCCTCTCTTTTACCTAATTGTAGTTGTACCCTTCAACAGTAACCCCTTTATGTGTGGACCCACGTGCCCCATTCATGTGTTTCAATTTCACCATGGCACACACCCGCAACCAAGACCTTGAAACCCATCTCAATTCCATTCGAGATGCTAAAATGGAATACATGAAGAAGGACATGGAATACACGAGGAAGGACATCACTCACCATCTCGATAGCCATCTTGAATCCTTTGTTACCTAGCTCTTCACAAAATTGAATGCTCTTAGTGACATTACCTCATATGAACAACCTTTTAATCCAAGCTTCCTCCAATTACCATACTTTTCATTCCAACCCCCTTCATCTTGATCTGCGTCTTTCGCGAGTGGAGGTGAACAAATTTGATGGCTAAGATACCACTAGTTAGGTCACTCAAATGGAACATTGCTTCTCCCTGCATGGCATTACTAATGAATTGGCCAAACTTTTTTATGGTTTCCTCTATCTAGACCCTAAACACTAGAAATGGTGACAATGGCATAGAAAATCATGCTAAGGGTATGTTGCTTGGACACAATTTGTGGCCGAACTTTATGAGAATTTTGACACCGACACAGATTACCCAGGTCATTTTACCAAGTTGAAAAATTCTAGTATAGTGGAATACTTTATAGCTTCATTTTAGCAATTGTATTTTATAATAGAGGGCATGTTTGATGCCTTCTTGAGGGAATACTTTATCAGTGGCCTAAAGGATGAAATATAATACCAGGTCCTCATGGCTCACCCTCGGATTTGGTTGGAAGCTACTCAACGTTCCAAGGAAGAAAAAAAGGTTGTATTTTCACAGAACAAAAATCCTCTTGTCTTCCTCACCCTCAAGCTACCAATTTTTCCCCTCATGCTAATCCTCTCAAGATCCATAAATTAACTAGGGAAAAAATGGTCAAATGCCAACTCAAGGGATTTTGTTAAAATTGTTATTTAAAATATTTTTTAGGGCACAAGTGTAAGAAAAAAAATCTTTTTATGGCCATTTATAAGGATGTCACTGACAAGGATGTCAAAGTTTCCTTAGTGGAAGAACTATATCCACCCGTTGCTCCTACTCCACCCTCTGATCCACCAGAAGTTGAACCGTTTATTTTTTTGCATGCCCTCATTGGCTTCTCTTCTCCCCAAACCCTCAAGATCATTGGCTACATTAAGCATAGGAAGGTCATAATCCTTGTTTATAGTAACATCACCCATAATTTTATTCATCATTTCCTTGCCTCGGAAATAAATTTCTATATTTGTGCAGTGAACAATTTTCAAATCACAATTGTCAATGGTGGTTCCATGAAATGTGTGGGCATTGTGAAAATGTGCATCTCCAAATTGGTCAGTACAACCTGAAATCTCATATGTTTTCTATCGACATGGTAGGTTGTGACATTTTTCTCAATTCATAATGGCTATGCACTCTCCGCCCCATCCTTATATATTTTGAATAATTTTGAGGTTCATATAGGCTGTCCAACAGGCCTTTCATGTGACCTCTTGTTGGGCACTAATTTCAAGGTAATTTCAAACTATTTTTTCTACTATTTAGAACAGACAATAGGTCTAATATTTCTTGCCTCTAAATCTTCCCCTTGGGAAGATATTTTTGGTCCCTATGTATATATTTTTTAAGGATTTAATAAGGAGGTTCTTACTCTCCAAATTAGCACATATAAAACTCCACAAAGAAGTAAATACCCTTTAGGATATTTAACACGTACAACTGATAAGTAAATAAAAAAACCATGATAAATGAACACAAGTGTTTTTTGTCAACATGACCCTGGAAAAACCCCCATGGGGAAGACTAGTAAGAGAGTAGATGGATTATGGATATCTCAAGAAAATGCTACAAAGAGAAAATGAAACAAAGGAACTTGATACAAATTGTAATCTCATCTCTAGCTAAACAATGGAGTTCCTTGAACCTTTCACCCTTTGCCTTGATTTGTGCTCCCATTTCCTAGGTGCACCCCTTTCCTAAGCCTTTGCACCCTTCTCTTGCTTGATGACCTTTGATTTATTCCTTTCCTTGAAGCTTGCGCCCTTGCAATGAATGAGTTCACCCTTCCTCACATGTGAGCCCTCCTCATCTCTTAGTGTGCCCACAACATTAGAGCGCCCCTCTCACAACATTTATGTGCACTTAGCACTAGTGCATGCCTCCTCAAGCTTGTCTGCAAGCTCCCATGGAATAGCTCCTCCTTCAATCTTATGTGCCCCTCTTCAATGGTGTGCCTCCTTCTTCTACAAACCTTCACTTCTCCTATATTCACATTCACCCAACTCTCTCAAGTGAACAATTAGTCTCAATATTTCCCTTTTGTCTCCTTTAGCCTAATCCTTAGGATAACCTAGGAAACCAATGGCCTAGATTAGATATAGGTCAAAATCCAAAATGAATGGATGAGATTAGATCTCATTTTTCACTTATGTTTCCACAGTTTACTTTTTCCTCATTATTGAATTTATAAAATCAAAGTGAATTTATAACTTAAAGTACTTTTTCAGTAATGATGTTATATAGTCAAAGTGAATTTATAACATAAAGTAAAGGGTAAGGGTAAAATATTTCCCTCTTTGTAGTTAGAAACTCACAAAGACAAGGGGACCACTTTCCAAGGTACCCAAAACTCAACACTCCCTTCTATGAAGGAAAGTGTTACTCATCACTCCCAACTTGTCCCTAAAGTAGACATCCTTACCCCTTGAAAAGGAATAGGTAAGAATGTCTGCAACCTGCTCATCATAAGTGGCCTCAGAATATAATATTCTCATCACCATAGCCAAGTGGAACCCAAACCTCTCAGGCACTCTTCTCTCTCTCAGAAACATCTGAGGCTCTCCAACATGCTCCTTTGCTTCCTTAAAGGTCCCTTGAAACCATATCATTTTCTTGTTCCCTAAAGAAACCTCTCGTGGAGTACTCTCCTCGTGCCCCTGAGTTTCATGAATAGATCTTTCTAAAGTAGTTTGTGACCTTGAAGCACCTAAACCAACTATTTGTATACTCGACAACTATGATCTTGAAATTGTCTCGGGTGGACCAACTCGGTGTACTCGACACCTAAGGTTGTATCCCTTATGATTCATCACGTTACATATGTGGGACCTCCTTAAATATATCTCTCAACTCACTACAACAGAACAAGAAATTAGCATCAGAATTTAGTGTATTTTGGTCCATGAACTGGACAGCTTTTTTCGATGCAAACTTGGGTGCAATCTAGTCTGTTTATAATTGTTCCATATTTAGCGTAAGAATTAGCATCGAGTCTAGCACTGGGAAAATAGTGCCATAAATGGTGCCAGGAATAGCGTCAGGTTTAGCGCCAAGAATAGAGCCAAGTTTAGTGCCATAAATAACACCAAGAATAATGCCAAGAGTAGCACTAGATGTTGCTTCCAGTTTTGGTTCCGATATGCCTTCCAATTTTGCTTCCAAGTTTGCTTTTGGTTTTGCTTCCATTTTTAAGTCCAATTTTTCTTCCAGTTTGGCTTCTGATTTGGCTTCCATTTTTATGTCTATTTTTTCTTCTAGTTTTGCTTCTTGTTTTTCTTCCAGTTTTTCTTCACATTGTACTTCCTATTTTTCTTCTAGTTTTTTTTATTTAGCACCAGAAATAGCGTCATGTTTAGTGCCAGGAGTAGTGCCATATGTTGTTTCCATCTTTTATGTTGATGTGCCTTCCAATTTTTCTTCCAGGTTGGCTTCTGGTTTAGCTTCCAATTTTACGTCCAATTTTTCTTCTGATATGGATTCCAATTTTGCTTCTATTGTTGCTTCCTTTTTTTCTTCCAAAAATGCTTCTTGTTTTTCTTACAATTATTAATTTAATATGTTTTATTTCAATTTAATTAGTTAAATATATCATGTCTCTTAAATAACTTATATGACTATACAGTAAGTCATATAAATGAATTTGAAATATTTTATAGGATAACATTTATAAAGAATTTTAGAGAAACAAACATCCATACAACTTAACAACATCATTATACTTATTAAATCTCCATAAAAATAGAATCTAAAACATCCAGTATATATAAAATAACAAGATATGTACTTAAGATCATCATAATATATAACTAAAACAAGCGAAAGTCAAATATGTTAGTAGATCAATAACATGTGAAAATGATACATGTCCAACAGTCGACATAAGTCAAAATGATACATGTCAAAATTATTCAACTCAATAATATGGTATTGGAGGCCATGAAAATGATACATATAATAGTAACCATGAAAAGAGGTATTATAAAAATATATAAAAAATGATCCATGATACAGTCTATATGATCATGACTGTCACTGGTTGCTACTAGCAACTGCCTCATCATCATCATCATCATCATCACCATCATCATCACTATCATATTCATCTGCATCGATGTCGGACTCGCTTTCATATGTATTTGTGTCATCATGAGCATCATCTGCCATCTCATCATCAGACCCAACATCATTTGGATCTATTTGATGAGGATGATCTCGATCTTCTAAAAGATCTTTGTTCTGCAAAAAAAAACATTTTGAATTAATAGTATGCCTATGTTAAAATTTTATTCTTATCCAAATTAGTAGGAAACAATGTTACATTTAGAGTTGTCATTTTAAAGGTTTTATTGAACTTTAAAATGAATAAATAATAAGACATATTCCCTTGAAATACATATTAAGGTGAATAAATGTCAAAATGAAAACAAAAATTTGGATAGTTGTAGAAGGTCTCATGCTCTCATAGGAAGTCCTAGAATAATTTATTTCAAGAAAATGACATTTGATAGTTATGTGAATGTTTAATTTATGGTACTTACACCACTTGTTTGATTTAGGGTAAGGATTGTAATTTGTATTACTATGATCAAGTGATTGTGAACTTGTTACGCAAGAAGAAGAAGACCCATGAAACATTCAATGCAAGTATTAAGGTACATAAGATCAAATAGCAAGTTTGTTAGGGACCTAACCCCTCACGTAGGTAGAATAATATATTTTGATCTAGTAAAGGTCAATATTAATAAGGCCTAGCAATAAGGAAGAATAAGTCGAATGTATGAATACCTAATCGAAGCTTTCACTTCTAGAAGGATATTCCTGTAGATGGTTATTTTGATAGACATATTTAGTATAAATAGGAGTCGAGGGTATGAGAATTATTGTCTTGGATATTATTTTAATAGATATCTACTCAACAGGAGGTTGCTCCCTCGAAGAGGCAAGTGAACATTACTCTCAGAATGAAAGTGCTCTTTCTAGTGTTATTCTAATATCTTTTCTATATTATTCTGGTGTTTTTATGGTTATATTGTTGTTTATCTGCCATTGCTAGCATTTTATTTCTGTTCTGCATATTTTTATTATCTAGAATATTACAAATTGTATCAGAGCACTTTCCTTGACCAAAAATTGTGGGTTAATTTTTTTTCAAGGTAGAGACATATTCTGACATATTTAAGCTATAGAGATTTGTCGTTACACACATAAACCCACAGTTGAGGGATTAATACACACAGGAAATACAAGTGGTACTTAAGAGCACATCTGTTGGTCACCCTTGTAACACCTTTTGGTACCCCTTCGAGTGGTATTGGATCATAAAACACCTGTATATGGATCGGCCTAGATTTCCTTAAGCTCTATTTAGATAAATCGATCGGCCGCCTCACTACTATAGTGCCACCAAGGACACCACTCGGGAAGATAATCTCTAGTACCTGGGTAGTCGGGTAGTAAGACTAATGGCACAATCTAGCCTCCTTAGTTAGTGCCCTGAGATATTGAGCCGAGTACTATTGTTGGACCCCTCATGTATATCACAGAGCTATAACACAGGGAAAACCCTTGTCTGTAGAAACCTTGAATACCTAACCCTTGGGGATGGAAACAAGAAATAAAACACACAAGATCTATTTATGCACAACTGTGTTCGAGTTTCCAAATCAATACACATTTCTTCTTGGTTAAGCATTTGGTCATTTTATCACTGCAGTATTCTAGTTCAGGCTAGAGTATAACTCTGCGGGTGTAAAAAAAAAAAAGGGAAAATTATGCACCATTATTTGAGACCTATTCCATTGGATTTATCTCTTCACCCTTATCACATTCATACCTATCATTTTTCAACAAATTTTTTTACCCCATCCACCCCTTTTTGTTTCCCTTGTCATCATGGCCCATACCTGTAGCCAAGACTTGGAAGCTCGCTTCAATTCCTTGCAATCTAATTTCATAGAGACCCAACAAGAAGTGAGACAGCTTAGTGCCAATATTTCCACCATCAATAAAAACATTCATTCCTCCATCGTCGTCTCAATCGCGAAACTCAAAGAAGACCTCAAATAAGACATGACTACCCAGCATGAATCTGTCGCTTCGATGATCTGCACCAAGCTACATATCCCTGTAGATCTTCCTTTATTTGACCCACCTTTTCATAGCAAGGCTAAAACTTCGTCTCATTCCCATAATTTTCAGCCCTATAACTTTTAGCGTGACCTACGCCTTCCACGGGTGGAAGTGACCAAATTTGATGGCTCGAATCCCACTGGTTGTGTCACTCAAATGGAATATTATTTCTCTTTGTATGGAATTACATATGACTTGGTCAAACTCTGGTATGGTGTTGTCCATCTAGATCAAGAACATTGGCAATGGTGGCAATGGAGAAAAACTTCCCGTCAAGGGTATGTTTCTTAGAGACACTTTGTGGCAGATATTTATGAACGCTTTGACACTAACACCAATGATTTAGGTCATTTGACAAATTTGAAACAATATGGCATAGTGGAAGACTTTATAGTTTCTTTTGAGTGATTGTCTTTTCATACATAGGGCATGTCTAATTATTTTTTCTGAGAATGTTTTATCAGTGGCCCCAAGGATGAGATTTGTGCGCATGTCCTCATAGCTCAGCCTTAGAGTTAGTTGGAGGCTACTAAATGAGCTAAAGAAGAACAACAGGTTGTGTCTTCTAAAAATTGGAAACCCTCTTTTATTCCTTTCACTAAACCAGTAAATCCCACTCCTCCTTATAATCTACTAAAGATCCAAAAATTGACCAGGGCCGAAATAGTTGCACGCCAACTCAAAGGCCTTTGTTATAATTGTGATGTCAGATATTTTCTAGGACACAAGTGTAAGGAAAAAAATATTTATATGGCCATCTCGGAGGATGTTTCGGAAGAGGATGTTGAATCTCCCCTTGTGTTTGAGTCACCTGAACCCAACGACATTTCCCCTCCCTCAGATCCTCTCGAAGTAGAACCGGTCATTTCCCTAAATTATCTCACTCGCTTCTCTGCTCCCAAAACCGTCAAACTAATTGGCTACATAAAACATAGGAAGGTCATCATTCTTGTTGATAGTGGAAGCACCCATAATTTTATTCATTGCCGCGTTGACCAAGAAACTAATTACTATATCAGTGCAGTCAATAATTTCCAAATCATGATTTCCAATGGCGGTTCCATGAAATGTGGAGGGCGTTGTGAAAATGTGTGTCTCCAAATTGGTTATTACCACCTGAAATCTCATATGTTTTCTATCGACATGGGCATTTATGAAATTTTGTTGGGTGCAGACTGGATAAGGACTTTGGATCCCATTCACATGGATTTTAAGGAATTAACCAAACAATTTGACCAAGAGGGCCAACAATATAAGTTCCAAGGCATCACTGTCAGTTCCCCTATGATCATTAGTTCCCATCGCATGGAAAATCTGTTCAAAAAAGGTCATTCAGGCACTATTTCCCAACTCCATGTCATACAATCAAATGAGACACCCTATGTGTTGCAATACCTCAAATCCATCCTCTCTAAACATCAAGTGGTTTTTTCGACTCCCTAGGGACTCCCTCCTTCTCATGGTGTTCATGATCATTCCATTCCCCTTGTCCCATGAAGCCTTCCTCCCAATATCCATCCCTATCGTCACCCCTTTTCCCAAATAAATGAAATTCAGAAAATGGTTCAAGAACTGCTTAAGGCATGTGTTATCCTCCCTAGTACAAGCCCCTACCCTTCTCTTGTGGTCATGGTCATGAAGAAAGAAGTTTCTTGGTGCATGTGTCCTGATTTCCACACCCTCAACAAACTCACCATTAAAGACAAATTTCCCATTCCTGTCATTGATGACCTCTTGGTTGAATTGAGTGGCACCCAGTTCTTTACTAAACTTGATCTTCGTTCTGGCTACCACAGATATGTATGAAAGAGGCAGACATTCCTAAGACTTCCTTTAGAACTCATGAGGGCCAATATGAGTTTTTGGTCATGCCCTTGGGTTTGTGTAATGCTCCCTCCACTTTCCAAAGCCTCATGAATCATGTCTTCCATCCTTTTCTATGTCATTTTGTCTTAGTTTTCTATGATGATATCCTCATCTATAGAAAAACCTGGACAGACCATCTTTCTCATGTGGATCGAGTTCTCCATCTACTCTCTCATCACCAACTTTTCTTGAAACAATCTAAATGTGCTTTTGCTGCCTCAGAAGTCGAATACTTGGGTCATCTTGTTGGAAAACACGGTGTCAGGGTGGATCCTAAAAAGCTTGAAGCTATGAAAGACTGGCCTCACCCAGAGACTCTCAAAAGCTTGTTTGTATTTTTGGGCTTAACAGGTTATTATCACAATTTTGTTAAGAACTATCGAAAGATTGTGTCCCCTCTCAATGCACTCAAAAAGAATTCTTTCACCTGGACTCCAGCAGCTGCTCAGGATTGTCAAACCTTGAATATGGCCATGTGCACGACTACAGTCCTGGAACTTCCTAATTTCACAAAGGCCTTTGTCCTCAAATTTGATTCTTCAAGAAAAGGAATTGGCATTGTCCTTATGCAAGAGTGTCAACCTTTGGCCTTTACCAACAAACAATTGTCTGAACGAAATTTGAGCAAATCAATCTATGAAATGGAAATGTTGGTTATTTTGCATGTCGTTGATATTTGGCTCCCTTATCTATTGGGAAAATGCTTCCAATTAAGACAGATAATCAAAGCCTCAAGTATTTTATGGAACAACGCATTTCCTTCCTAGAGAAACAAAAATGGGTGACTAAGCTCTTTGGATATGAATATGAGATCATTTAGAAGAAAGGAAAAGACAATGTGGTTGCGGATGCACTTTCCTGAAAATATGAAGATGAAGGGTCCCTTTTTTCTCTCTCTTCAATTGTACGAGATTGGCTCCAAGCCGTTCACCATGAATGGCTACACAATCCCAAAAGTTTGCATCTAATACAACAATTATAGTCCAATTATTCATTTTCCCTAGGATACTCTTGGATCCATGATGAGCTTTGATACAAAGGTCATTTTTATTTAAATAAACAATCAAAACTTAAATCCACGATAATTTATGAGCTTCATGCTACACCCACAACTCGGCACTTGAGGTTTACCAAAACCTATGATAGGGTCAATCGTTCTTTTTTCTGGGAGGGTATGAAACATGATGTTTGTAATTTTGAGGATGCATGTGATGTGTGTCAACACAACAAGGGAGAAACAGTCAAATCTCCTGGCACACTACAACCGCTTCTGATTCCACCTGCTATTTAGCGGGATATCTATATGGATTTTATTGTAGGGTTAACTAAATCGGGTAATAAACCAGTCATCATGGTGTTCATTGATCACCTTTCCAAGTATGCTCATTTATGTGCTCTTCAACACCCATTTAAAACATCCACTGTGGCTCAATTTTTCATGGATCGGGTCTTCAAGCTTCATGGCATGATGCATTCTATTTTTTTGGATCATGACCCAAATTTCACGAGCAATTTTTGGCAAGAACTGTTCAAGCTACAAGGCACCCAATTGCATCTCAGCACTACTTGTCATCCCTAGACTAATGGTCAGACTGAAGTTGTCAACAATTGTTTCGAAACATATTTGAGGTGTTTTGCATTGGAAAAGAAAAATTATTGGTCTCAATGGTTGCCACTAGTTGAATGGTGGTACAACAATTCATACCATACATCTACATGCATTACTCCTTTTGAAGCATTATATGGACAAAATTCACCTTCAGTTCTCTCATATGTACTAGGTGTCTCAAAGGTCCAAGAGGTGGATAAAACACTTATAGTCCGAGAGGCTATTCTCTGTACCCTCAAAGAGAATTTGGTGATGGCCCATAATTGCATGAAACAACAAGAAGATCAAGGTCGCTCTGAATGTCAATTTGCAGAAGGGGATCAGGTGTTTCTTCGGCTATAACCTTACAAGAAAAATTCCCTCAAGGCTGACCATTGTCAAAAACCGACGCCCAAATTTTATGGTCCTTATAACATTATTAAGTGTGTGGGATAGGTTTCCTATCAGTTAGATTTTCCCAGTCATTCTAAGCTACATCTTGTTTTTCATGTTTCCTACGTAAAGAAGGTAACTGGAATTAAGTGCCAAACTCAAACCAACCTTCCTGAGTTGGAAGAAGAAGGCTCCATTTGGCTATAACCAGAAGCCGTTTTGGACCAGCGTGAGTGTCTCTTGTGTCAATGAACCAACAAGGAAGTGTTATTCCAGTGGAATGATACAACCCCAATAGATGCCACTTGGGAACCAGCTACCATTATGCAACAATTTCCACATCTCAAGCCTTGAGGACGAGGCTATTTTTAAGGGGGAGGACATGTTAGGGACCTAACCCCTCACATAGGTAGAATAATATATTTTGATGTAATAAACATCAATATTAATAAGGCCTAGAAATAAGGAAGAATAAGTCGAATGTAAGAAGACCTAATAGAAGCTTTCGCTTCTAGAAGGATCTTCCTCTAGATGGTTCTTTTGATAGACATATTTAGTATAAATAGGAGTCGAGGGTATGATAATTGTTGTCTTGGATATTATTGTAATAGAGATCTGCTCAATTGGAGTTTTCCCCCTCGAAGAGGTAAGTGAACATTTCTCTCAGAATCAAAGTGTTATTTCTAGTGTTATTCTGATATATTTTTCATATTCCTGTGGTGTTGTTCCGGTTATATTGTTGTTTATCTTCCATTGCTAGCATTTTATTTCTATTCTGCATACTTTTATTATCTGGAATATTAGTTCGTCTTCAATAGTCTTGGTTGAGGTTTCTATTAGTTAATTTTTTGTTATACTATTGAGGTAGGTTTGGTTTGTTAGGAAGTCTCTAATTGTCCTATGTTCAACCTCTAAATTTTGAATTGAATGACTCTAGAGTTTTTTCAAGTTGAGAGGTTTTTCTAGGTAATTATATCATGTTGGACATGAGTTTCTCACATATCCTACATGTTGTGTTAGGTTGGATTCCAAATTGGAAAGTGAATAGATGAATGTGGATGATGATTTGGATAGGAAAAAGTAATATGGACTTGATGTATACTTGTATTTAAGGCAAGGTAAAAGTTGTATGATACTCTTGTCTAAGACTGGAACAAATCACATCAAGGCATGGGAAAATTTGTATGAATCTTACTTTGCAACTTCCATAAAACAAAATCACACATGGCAACTAGTGGCAACCCAAATCTAAAGGGAATCCTCAAACATTATGCAATATCCCTACGACTATTATAATATCAGGCACTAAGGATATTACAAGAGGTCTTTTTGTAGTTTTCTAAAACATCTATCACCAATCAAGTTCATTAAGTATTAAAACATACTTGCATAATCATACTTGCATTGATAATTTGAAAGAACGGAAAGACTAAAATAACTTAATAATTATTATTTGTTGCAAACAAGAGATCACTAAACTATTTTACAAGAGACTCTTTCCTAGTGTTCCACAAGATATGTCAACAATTTAGATTTCATAAGTATTCTTATTGAACACAATAAAGTAAATGACTAAAATGAGCTACAATGATGCTTTAAAAAGGTAACAACAATTGTTCTAGTATGGCCATAAAATTATGAACTAATAGCTCTATGAATAGATGAGTATTTCCTGAAAAGGAAAGAGATATATGAGAAAGAAATGTACAATAAGAAACATACCAACATTCAGAGAAATGCACAGTGAAGAAAAATGTCTATAAGCTTGACAATGGGGGCCCTCCAATGCTTTTCTTATACACTTTAAAATAACATCATATAAAATAAATCTTCTAATGGCATGAACTAATAAAATAACTCATTCAAAACATTTGCACAAGTCTGATCCAAAGGCTCCAAGTCCAAAATTTTGTAAATGAAAAATAGAGATGTCTTTCCATCCATGTCTTAGGTATTTATACAAATAGTATGTAACCAAAGATATGATAATTACTCCTAAGATCCATTACTTACTCTAGGAGGGTCAAATCCATCCTCATGATCCACAAAATTAGAGGAAATCCTAAGAAATCCCAAATATGCCCTGATTTTTGCAAAAAACAAGGGATTTTCCTACATAAGTGGTTGAGTTTGACCAGCATTGACTTCACACATGTGGAGCCTCTTTCTAGAAGAGAATAGGTATTTTTCCATCCATGGGCATCAAGGATCATGCCACATGTCTCAAAATTCACCCAGCTATCTTGCAAGTATATAAACCACAGAGTTATTACCAGAATTTACAACTTCATGTAATTTCTCTTAAAAATTTATCTTTAATGCCTAATTTTTGTCTAAATTTTAGAAAATAAAATAAATGAGGAAGGAAACTTATTTTACACATTTAGATGTAAAAATGGTGATGGAATCAAGAATGGGAATAGTTTAAATATGTAAAAATAAGGAAGTTACATGAGGCTAAAAAGTATGTATCAAAATTACCCAACACATGACATTCCTTGCCTTGACATGCCATGCTTTGAATTTTCATGGCATGTCATGCCTTGCCTTAACATACCATGCCTTGCCTTTACATGCCATGTATTGTCTTTCCTTCCCATGCCTTTCCTTAACATTTCATGCCTTCCCTTGGCATGGCATGTAATGCATTGCCTTGGCATAACATATTTACCAACTTAATGAGAACTCTATAGAGTTATTGTTTTTTGGGGGGTCCAATTTTTTACCCCGTTTTTAAAAATGGTGCTACCGATATAACCCCTCCATTTTTAGGTGTTTTTTTGATATTTTAAATATGTTGATCCACAATGTTTCCACATTATTCTTTTAAATGCTTCATCTATTTTCATTTTTTTCTAATTTTTTTTTTTAATTCAACAGTGTTTTTAGTCATTTTTCATGCTTCTTTCAATCTTAAAAATATTTTTTACCATTTACTTTTTTGAAGTTACAATTTTTCATATAATTTTGTCTCCTTAATTAATTTATTGTTCCATACTTTTTAACTATAGTGAAAAACATCATTTTTAATACATTATTTACCTTTACTTCAATACATCGAAAACAAATGTAGTTAAATAACACTATTTTTGAATATTTAGCCAAAAATACACATTTTATAAGAATATATAATAAAAAACATGTACATTTTGGTACATATTCCTTAAAATAACATGTCAAATAAAGCATTTTTATGGACATAATTGAACAGAAAAAGTCAAAATTTTATAAAACAATTATCATTTTCTTTCATATTTTTATACATTTGAAGTAAAAAATAACAACATTTAATAAAATTTTCCAATGTATAGTGACTCACGTACAAATAAAATGAAAAAAAAAAAAGATTCATCACAAAACAACAATAGATACATCTTTATTCTTATTTTAAAATCTGAAAGTCAAAACATTACAGTTATAGCTCATCAAAAATTTGCAAAATTGAGCATCGTCTTCAAAGGAATATTTAAACTAATCAGCAATATCATATATTCCAAATCCATCATTCTCAAAAGACACATTATCATCTTCTTCGACGTCATTTTGTGCTTTCATTGTGTCATTTTTTTCTTCCATTGGTTCTTTGATATCCAAAGGTTCTCCAAAGTGATCGTTTCCAATCATTCCTCCTAATTGTACTTGATCTTCCTTTGACAATTTTTCCACCTTTGATTCACTAAAATCTCCTTTCCTCAATCCAAGCCTTGCATTTCATCTGGAAGAGTTGGAATAGCATTAATTCTTTGTTGAATAAAACTCCACTGCATTGAGTCACCTTCAATGGCTATGCAATTCCTAATGTTGTACCTAATGTTGTACAAAATAAATAATGAAGTTAGATACTGCAAAAAGACATAAATTAAAAATAATATAAGATTGAAGTATGGTTTCATAAATATTAGATCATAATTCTTAACTGAACCCGAGAACAAATCCAAAATCCGATCTCCTTCATTTGAAAATGTATCTATAAGATAATTAATTAATGCTTGTGGTTTTTGATAAATGTTAACCATCTCTCCTTTCAAATATTTGTCCTTATATGTTATCTTTCTAACCACAGTATCATATACCAATATACTACTAGGAGTCTCTCCATCCTTTGCATTGACAAGAATATAATTATAAGAATCATTTTTTGTCCAGGTTGCAAGATGTATACTCTCAAAATCATGTTTAAATGATTATGTATTGGAGCTATGAATATTAGGCTTTTGTCAGTAACATAAATAAGTGAAAATTCAATTAACTTGTGAATTAATAAAAAAAAATATAATCTTAATTGCTAAACATAAACTTTCAATATCTTACCAAATAAACTGCATGATTGTCTTTTCTTTCCCTTTGAAGCTTGATTGTACTAATCCTTGTTGTGTGTCTAAATGAAATACTATAAATCTCCAAAATGGTGATTTTGTAACTTCTATAAACCCCATAACCACTTTATTGAAATCTTGTAAGTATAAGGCTAAGTATCATATCCAATGTTTTGGATATTATAGCCATGATGGACATATGCATTAACTAGGGAGTATTCTTTTTTAGGAACAATATTTTCAATTTGTTCACAATCACCTAATATAACTTTATATTGAATAGTGTCGATCCCATTCCAAATATAGTGATCAAGGTTGTCATCAAGTTGAACATTTTGAACACACCTCCTTCTTTCTCTTTCAAACATGGATTTTTGAATAAAACTTTTGAAACTTCCAGGTACTCCATCTACATTCTTCATTGGCATCTTTAATGAAACAAACAAACATATAGTTATATATCTATAACTATTAAAATATAAATGGATTAACTTACAAATGAATAATTTGAGTGTAATAAATCAACATACATTTTTTAATGCAACAAAAAAGTGTTTCAATACTGTTGAAGATCTTGAATCTAGATAGTTGAGTTTAACATCATCCCAACTTTCTTCATTCAACATATTGACCATTTCCTGTTGTATTCTCATATACACCTTGTGACTAACTAAAACAAAAATAATGTTAAACTGAAAAAAATAATTTTCTTGTCCTAACATAAATAAAAATAACTCAACAAACTTACTTTTTAAATTCATCACAAATTTATTCCATTGACAATTCTCCTGAACTAACAAGTGATAATATAGTTATGATAATTTTATCATCCTTCACTCCTTGTATTGATATCTAAGGTGTTATAGTCATATCATCTTAAAGATTTTTTATGTTAGGACATGTCTTACTTGTGCCACATATCAATGGTTTAGCCTTCTTATTTGTCTGATTTTTTATACGAATATTTTCCCATAGGGTGAATATACCATCTATCAAATCCCATGCATGTCCAGTTCTAAATCCCAATTGAAAATAACTATCCACAACTCTAAATATATCACTTCCTTTGCGATTTTTTTCTTTTGTATTTTCATCATCAAGTGGGAATCCTATTTCCATACAACATTTCTTTCAAAACTTGACATCAACATTTGATCTCTCCCCATGACATATTTCAGAAAATTCATTATGGCTAAATATCACCCTTTGAGTGAAAGTCATAGACATTTTGTACTCATTTTCTGTGTTATGATCCCATGTCAGTAACTTTTCTTTTGAAACTATTAAACCGACATAAATTATGTATTTGACTATCTGAAAAAGAGGATTATTAGGATATTCTTGCATCAATTATCTTCTAGCCTCTGCAAAATGATTTCCTCCAATCACATAATATTTGTAGTAAAAAATAATTGATCTATCAAATTCTTCCCTCGTAGGAATTTCCATTGGTTCAACAAGAACTAGGTAGCCAACCACATGTGCATATGGATTGTACCTAATCAATGCTTTCAAATTGTGAATATACAAGTGATGTAGTTTTCTAATTTGGTATTTTTCTTTCCCTTCTATGGGTTTATAAATTTGTTTCATATTCAACTGAAATGTGTGGTCATCATCAACTAAGTTTGTCGTCCTCATTCTATTTCGAATGAAATTTTGTGTTGTTTTCATAATATCATCCTCTCGATCACCACCTGGTGTTATTACATCTCTACTACCTTTAAGAATTTCACTATAATACTATGAGCTAACGATGGCTTATTGAACATTATCAACATTTGTTTTCTTCATCTTATGATTTGAATGTGTTTCATATAAATCAATTGTTTCTTCATAATCAATAGGAATAGACTCATCATCATCCATCGCTCTTTTTTGTTTATCCTGTTTGTTTTTTTTGCGAGAAGGAGTGATAACCTCATTGGGACCAATCTCAACAAAATCTTCATTTGGATTTTCCTCATTTTCAAATGTAACCCTTTTAGGATTTCTAGAATGAGGATTTTTCTTTATTCTTTCATGTTCTTCTATGTCTACTCTTGCAGGTTCAACTTCCATTACTCTTTGTTTCCTTTTCTTTCCTTCTTGTGTCTTTTCAATATGGAAATCATGGATGGCATCGATGATATTAATCTCTGTAGAGAAAATTCCCACTAGCATATGTGAAAGTTGTTTAGCAAAATCTTGTAAAAATAAAATATAACATTTTCATGTTAAATAAAGTTAAAACAGTACCATGATATTAAAAATTATAAACGACACAAAAATAGAAATAAAAAACTTACATTGCATTTCTCAATGTCATAAATGATGGATGCACATAATTATGTAAAACATTCATTCTTGTTATAATTTCTCAATTTGAAACAATATCTAAACTTGATATAAGTTTTTCCTTGTTTGACAAGTGCATAAACAATATTTGTGGCTGGCACCAAACATATATCTCGTAACAAGCCAAGTGCTTGATAATTTCCTTGCACATGTTCTAATTTGGCACAATACAAATATATATGATCTTCATTGTTTCATTTATTGTCTTTAACAAACCAAGAATATTCTAGTTTATTTTCACCTTCCAAATATTTCCACTCTCTAACATTCTTCATTGCCCTTGATATCTCAGGTGTTATGTTATCATTTTGTTGCCTAACATTCATGGAGGTTCCAATTGCATTTTTGGATGCCATTATTGTAGGTCATGATCGAGATATATTTATAAATAATCTATTTCCTTCCATTTGCCTATAAGATTAAAAAAAAAAAAAAATTAGGCCTTTTGCATTATAATAAACTAAAAAAAAAACATTGAATATAAGAACTAATTTAAAAATAAAAATTATTGACCCATATTTAAAAAAAATTGACCCATGGAGTTATTAATCTTATGTCGGGACCGTGCCTTGGTTGTGGGGGGCTGGGGCGATGTCATGCATCACCCTAGCCCCCACGGGCAAGCCATGGACATTGCCCAGTAACCATCATGGGCCAAAACTAAAAAAAAATATAAAAAAGCTAAATTGTTTTACAAAACTATACCTAAATTTGACTTTGTTTTTCTTTTTTTTTTCAAAAATCTTAAGGATTTTGTTAATTTTTAAAAAAAAGTCTCAACTTTTTTAAAAAGTTGGGTTCTTTTTAGAAAAAATTGGAAAGTATCTAAACAAATTTAATTTTTTTTAATTTTCGCATGAAACATTATTATGTGATTGAAAGATAATCTTATAATTGTTGTTTTGGTAAATGGTAAGAATTTAAAAAATAACTAACCTATGAAATGTTAGATTCTCCTCATATGTCTTCTCGATGTTTCTCCCTTGTATCTTTCTCCAAATCCTTTAACGAATATTGCCCAAGATATCACACAATGTAAGAAGATAAAACAAGACTACTGTGTATATATAACACAAATGATATAAATTATTGTTAGTATAACGAATGTGAGATATATAAAAATTAGGTATATTGTCTACATATATACCTAAAATTATATGGATCATCAATATGTTGAATGAATGTGGGATACATAAATAAACACGATAAATATTGTATTTAACATGTAAATAACGAAAAAAAATAAAATTTGTTTTTAATTTTTAAGGGAAAATAAGTGAAAGAATTGGGGGAAATTTAGGAGGGAAAATTTTGAGGGGGGAATTTTGGAGGGAATATTTTGGGGGTGAAATTTTGGGGAATATATTTTTTTTGAGGGAGGAAATTTGGGGGAAAATTTTGCGGGGAAATCTTTTTTTTGGGGGGGGGGGATTTAGAGGGAAAAGATCATTATGCAAGTTATAATAATGTCATAGGGAGGGTGAGTATTTCTATCATTTTATGTTCATAGAGAGAAGGGATGTCTTTGTTAGATAAATAAGATTGTATTTATGAGAGATCAACAAATTGTTTGCATGCCTCTTCTATTGGGACTAGGAAATGCAATAGAAATGTTTGTAATGCAAATGAGGCATCATATTTTTTAGCTAGTCAAAATTTTGATCATAGTGCAAGAAATTTTATTCAACATATTCCTCATGAAAGTCCTAAATCAGAGGAATTTTAAGGCACCGATAATGAACAGGAGAAACATGATGGTGATATATCTATTTAGCAGTTTAATAGTAATGAAAATAATAAAAATGTAGGTCAAAGTGGAGACTATTATCAATGTTTAAATGATTGGGATGGAAATTTTCATCCAATTGAGGAGTTTCAAGGTACCAGTGAAGATTTCCAAGGCACCAATGAATATGATGGGGAATTTCCCTCAAGTGGAAATTTTAAAAGTAGTGAAGATGATTATGACAATGGTGGACATTTTTTCCCGAGTAAGGAATTTAAAGACAATAATGTTAGTGATAATGAATTTCCTCCAAGTGAGGATTTTGAAGGTACTAATGAATATTTTCCTCCAAGTTAGGATTTCCAAGGCATGAATGAGGATGATGAAGAATTCCCCTCAAGTGAGGATTTTAAAAGTAATGGTGATGATTATGGCAATGTTGGAAAGTCTTTCTCAAATGAGGAATTCAAAAGAAGCAATGTTGGTGATGATTATTTTCCTCCAAGTGAGGATTTTCAAGGTACCGATGAGGATAATGAAGATTTTCCTCCAAGTGAGGATTTTCAAGCCAGTAATGAGGATGATGAAGAATATATCTCAAGTGGCGATTTTCAAAGTAGTGAATTTGATTACAACATTGATGGACACTCTTTTCCAAGTGATAAATTAAAAGGAAGCAATGTTGATATTTATTTTTCTCCAAGTGAGGAATTTCAAGATACTAATGAATATTTTCAAGGCACTAAGAAGGATGGTGAAAATTTTCACTCAAGTGGGGATTTTGAAAGAAATGAATATGATTATGTCAATGGCGGACACAATTTTTATGATGATTTTCCTCCAAATGATTATGTTGATGATAATGTTTTCAATCATTCAACTGCAACAAATCAAGGTGATTGGCATTCTCTAGTTCAGTCTACTGACAATGTTTTTCATGATACTCCTAGTGATAGGGTAATCCTTCTAGTGAGGATAATGAAATAGTGGATACATTGTAAAGAAAAAGTGTGTCTAGGACAAGGATTAGACCTTTTATATCAATCCAAATCATTCTAGTTATACAAGGTCTAGGAAATAATTTATCACCAAATCAATTTCCATAAGTGAATTGATTTCAAGTGAATGTTGTCAAAATAATTGTTTGAAAAGAATGAACTACATGTATTCCTTGAATAAAAGGAAGAAATATTTGTCAATGAATAAGAGCATGCAAAATTCATATTTCATGGGGTGCATGATTTCCACCAATACAAGATATGATTATCGCATTGGGAATATTTTACTTTGCAGAAAGGATTTAAAAAAAAATCACTCAATTGGTAATCTTCGTCTATCAAGAATCCAGACAAGGTTGGAAAAATATCCTTCATTTTATTCAAAGGTACATCATGGGCGAGAGAGTGGGCCATTGACAAACACTACATTGTCATGGATGCATAATTTCATTTCCAAACATGGATATTGAATGCAACATAGAGACACAATACATATTCTAGATAATTTTTCAAGAAGGGAAATCTACAACTTGTACAAAGGATATGTTGAAGGTGTTAAAGGAAATGGTAATTTTATCACATATGCATATTTTACAAGAATATGGAAGAAACAATTCAAAAATGTTTGTATTCCTAAGAAGTCAAGTATGGGGATTTGTAGTATATATGTTACTCTTAAATCTAAAAGAGACAAATATGAAGGGGAAGAAAGAGGTATGTATTCACTATTTTTTTTTAAATTGAATAGTTATCAACTATGAAAACATATGATCAATATTTTCATTTTATGTCATGTGCATATTCCATAGTCAAAGAACTTCAAGAACATAAAAATCAACAATCAAGTGAAAGAAAAAAGTTGTACAAACATCGGAAGAAGTGTTATGATGCTCCAAACAAATATTTAGGTATGATAATTGATGGCATGGACCAGAAGAAAACACTTCTACCACATTTTTTCCATACACCCAAAAATTTATAGGAAGAGAAATTCATTCAGTTTCACTTGGTTGATTGTATGGTTTTCAATGGAAAAATGTCTCCAAGGGTTTACTTCACAGCTCCAAATATTCATAATGATGCAAATCTGACCATCACCCTAATTCATCATGTGCTCACTCACTGGTCTAAAAATCTTCCTCAAGTTCTCTATCTACAATTTGACAACACTAGTTGTGAAAATAAAAATCAAATTTTGTTTGGATATCTAAGCATGCTTGTTGAAATGGGAGTCTTTCAAAAGGTGAAAGATGGTTTCGTTCTTGTTGGGCACACTCATGATCATATTGAACAAATGTTTAGTATTTTTTCAGTAGTATTGAAGAGGAAAAATGTTGGAAGCCTACCATCATTGGTTGAAAGTATTAAGAAAGCATACATTTGAGAGCTCATTTTTCATATATTAGAAGAAACTCTTGACATGTGAATATTTATTCAAGGATCACATCGTGAAGAAAATCGTATTGAGTAGATTAATGACATTAGCTTCCAACATTAATTTTGTTTAAAAAAAATGATGGAAAAACATGTATATGGGGAAAGCGGTATTCAACTACTACAGAATGGGGGCCTTCATCAGGTTTAAAAAAAATTAAGTTCATTCCAAATCGTCCAATATTTGCATCAAATTTATTATTTTTAGAATCATTTGTTGAAATCCATAATGCACGGAGGCGTAATAGAGATGTAGATTATTCTGAATTCCTGGAAGAAATAAAAAATTCCATTAAGGATACATATGAGTAATTTGATGTTGTTGATTATGTTTGGCGGGAGTATTTTTTCAATAGTCAAAGTGACATAATTTAAATCTCAACAAATAAAGATATAATGTTGAAGACTCCATTTCATTGGCCAAAAAATATGCCAAATGAATCTGAAGAAACAAACATTGTTGAATTTCAACAAGATTCTCAAGGTTCTATTGGGTTTACACAAGTAGAGGAAAGAGAAATGTATATTGGTTAGTGAAGGTCATGTTCAGAACGTGAATCCATGGAAAACCTTACAGGGGTTCAGTACAAGATATTAAGGAGGGTAGCATGATTGCATTTTTAGAGACTGAAGATCCACATGGCTATCCATTATGGATTGGAAAGGTTATAAATATTGAGAAATAAAATGATTATTTTATTGCAATTGAAGTGCATTGGTATGCAACGAGTACATACTCATTCTATGGTCTGGACAAGCCAGACATGGTGGTTGAGAAACATTTCAATAGAAAGAGAAAACTAAAGCATGAAAATACAACTTGTCTTCGCACTGACCTCTTAAAATTAAATGACGTTGACATACATGTTTATGACTTCAATTTAACAAAGAAAGGAACTATTTTCTCCAATAAAATAGAGATTATCAAGAGGTTGTTGCCACAAGAAAGAAATGCAAAATGGGAGTCTATTTAACCTAGTCATAGATCTAAAAGGCTTTTTACATCTAAAATGTTGGGCATGCATGTATACTCAGATGGTGCATTCATCGACAATAGATAAGAGTATGGAGCATATACATCCAAGTGAAATCATTCATCTGAAGAAAATGTAGATTATGATGGTATTTCACAAACCATGATTCAATCTGAAAAAGTGTATGAAACATTTAATGCTTTTTTTTATCCATATGATGTTTGTATGGTAACTAGAAATGAGCATTGAACTTACATATGATCTTATATGAAGTTATGAATCTTTCGTTATCTTTTATAAATGATATGTTTTTGTTTATGGATAATACAACAAAATTTATTAGCTCATATATTTTGAATATGGACAATATAAAAGTACTTTTAAGAAATAATGTATGTTTCATTCAATGTAACTTGTATTTACTTTTTTTTTATTAAAAGTAAAAACTTATTAAAAAATGACGTTGATTTTTTAAAGTATATTGTGATATTTTCATGGAATTATGTATTACCTTGTTCTTTGAGTGATAATAAGATTTAAAAAGTAAACATTTAAGAGTTGAGTTTATGATTTTGTTTACAGTAATGATGAGTTATTTTACCACTTTATAAAAATGTGTCATTTTCATATCCCAATTTTAGAATGGGTGCTACCTGTAGCATTATTTTTCAATTTGATGGTTTATTTGGAGGTTTTGGTTTTATTGGTACCAAGTGCTAAAATTACGATTTCATATTATCTAAAATTTTAACATTTTGAAAAGAAAAAAAAATTCAAAAACCTATTTTTTTTAGGTGTTGATTTTAAGGTTTGTCTAAGCTATTGTCTGAGTTTTGAAGGCCATGTTTGAAAAATGTTGTAATTTTGACCTGTTTGAAAAAAACAAGTGCTACCGATAGCACCATGTTTTTATTTGTTTTTTTTTCTTTTGTGCTTTTTATGCACAAATATGGTTTTTTGGTTCAGAGTTCTTGTTTTGAGGTCATAGTTCTCATTAAGTTGGTAAATTTGTTACATGTCTTGCCTTGACATGTCTATTGATACTGAGAGGGGGGTGAATCTGTATCAATTACAATTTAAAACCTTTTTCAACTTATACTTAAACCATTCAATTATATCCGATGAGAAATGAACAATAGTATAATAGTTACACCAATACACCACAATACACCATGCACAATATATGAGAAATAATCAATAGTTATTGTTGAAGGGAATTAATTACTTCCAAAGGTAGCTACAACTTCCAAGTGTAAAGGGAGGGATACACCTCCAAGAGGAAGATACAATCCTCCAATATCAAGAGAGAGTTTAACTCTCCATCCTTTCCCCTTCCTTCCACCCAAGAATATATGAGAGATAATAAAACTCCACATTAAATCATCACCATCAACCAACCATCACATAGAACCTGATAATGCTTCCTGATAATTCTTCAATTTCTAAAATTATTCAATTATTGGAATACTCTAATCCTATAGATAATATTATTCATTTCATTCTCTGAAACTTCTCCAATTTTCACTCCTTGAATCCTCCCCAAAAACAATTTATAGAGAGAATGGTAGACCTTGTTCAATTCTGGTTTATTCAGGATACCACACTTGTACAGAATGCCCCGCACTCAATATTTAACATCGGATTCTGAAACTCTCACACAAGAAAATATAGTCCATACTTTTGCCAATTCAATTCATCCCACATCATTTGGATTCACGATGACGAAGTTATGGCTATTTTACCCAGAACACCTGTTTATTGACTATCTTCAGGACTAGTCAAAAACCCTATCTTCCACAGAGTGTATCTCCATAATTATAATAAATCAAGAGATGAAACATTTACCACAGGTACCTTGATATGTCTTATCAATACCATAGCAATTTCACCATTTGTTTCATTCTAGAAAAAAATTTATATAAAAAATGGTAAGATAACCTTAAAATAACATACCTTAGAACACATCACCAAAAGACTTCATCCTCCCTTGAAGTCTGGCCTTCTTTACTTCTGATTTCCTCCAAAATTTGACTTGGGTATCAAATGAATGTATAATAATATTTATTTATACCATTTATGTCACTTCCTTTTAAAATTAGGGCCGACCTGACACTTTCTTATTTTGTAATTATTTTCTTTAATTATCTTCAAGGCCTACATGTACTTCCTTCTTCAATTCACTTTGTCATCTTCAAAAATTCATTTCTCCTCAACCATGAGGATCCACGTGATGTGCCACATACCATTGGAAACAACATGATTTATACTATCCATCCATGGGTTTTGTATATGCATGTGCATTGTTCTTCATGTCCAAATACCTTCATCAATCTTGCGGTCCAAAACCCATGACTAGGGTTGACATCAATGACAACAACCAATATTCCAGCAATCTCCCCCTTTGTCATTGATGGAAACACTCATGCTCCCCCCATCATCATGATCCCAATTTCTCTCCCCCTTTGACATCAATGGCAAAGGGTAGGGCTTCTCCCCCCAAGTTTAATGGCAAAAGGTAACTCTCTTCTTTGGGGATGCTCCCCCTGAACATGTGGCAGTCAATAATACTTCATCCTTATTTTTGGTCTTTGGGACCTTTTCTTCCTTAGAATCCTTTTTTGTGGCTTTTATCTTCTCTCGCTTCTTCATGTCTAGGATGTATATGTTGTTCCGTATTCTTGTTGCAGTTGCAAATAATCTTCTTGAGTTATTTTCTCTAATTTTACATTTTCGGGAGTCAAACGTAAGAGTGTATCCTTGATCACACATTTTACTAACACTGAGTAGATTATGCTTCAAGTCTTCAACCAATAGGACTTTTCCTTCTTTTACATTTTCACTTCCAAGCTTTACAGTTCCTTT
>SNQJ01S0064655.1:82499-108354 GCA_010110895.2 Picea sitchensis
CAATATGCACCATTGATCTGAGTGCGCGGATGCCTATCATCCAGATCCACTTGTTGTTTATTATGGATTCCGGACCCCCCCGACGCTTAAAGGTAGAAAGGAGGGGGGGGTCCGGAATTCGCTGTGCACCGTTGATCCGGGCGCACAAATCCCAGCCGTCCAGAATTGATTTTCGTTTAACACAAACGCATTCGCGCCCAAAACTTAGGACAAGTGGGTTTTAACCCATTCTTTTACATTCTAACCCCCTTACAAGAAATATCGCTAACATTTGGCTCCATGGGGGATACAGTCATCCCTGTGATTCTCTAAGAACTCTTTTGCAGATTCAGTGCCTTTGTTGTTGGGCTATGGAGTCATTTATTATTCCGAAAAACAAAACAGAAACAACATTTACAAAACAAAACAAAAAGAGCCAACTGCGGCTCACAGAAAACATTTTTTTAAGAAATGCCCATTGACTGGGCCACTAAAAACCTTATTGCCTTCCAGATCCTGCAACCTATAAGTGTTATTTGAAAATACTTCAAGGATCTTGAAAGGCCCAAACCAGAGGGCATCAAATTTACTGTGTTTTCCCTTGTCCTGCCTGGGTGCGTCCCACTTGAGTACTAGGTCACCCTGCTTGAATTATTTCCTTTTACTCTTCCTGTCAAAGGCTTGCTTGATCTTCTGCTGATGATTGTAGGCTCTGTCCAAGACCTGCTCTCTGATCTGATGCACTTCCACCATCTGGTGAATTCTTTTGAGCACATGGTTAGGTTCCCCTTTAGAGTCCTGGAGGAGATTTTCCACAGGTAAGGCGAGCTAAGTGGGGAAAACGGCCTCTATTCCATAAATCAGTTGAAAAGGTGAGATGCCCAGTGATTTCTTTGTTGTTACCCGATCAGCCCAAAGAGAAAATTTGAGCTTTGAGTCCCAGGCCCTTTTATTGTCCTCCAGTAGCTTTTTGATAAGTTTGATTAGGATTTTATTGGAGGACTCTGCCAGTTTGTTTCCTTGGGGATAGTAGGGAGTGGAGTGAATTAGTGCAATCTGGAACTGTTCACAGAATTTGACCAGAGGCTCAGACCTGAAGGGGGAGGCGTTGTCAGTGAAAATCTTGCTTGGGAAACCAAATCTGACTATGATGTCCTCCAAGAGGCTGATGATTACCTTGTGAGAAGTACTCTTGGTAGGGACAGCCTCTATCCACTTGGTGAAATAATCGGTTGCAGTGAGGATCCATCTGTGCTGGCCACTTGAGGGGGGATGAATCTCTCGGATGAAATCCAATCCCCACTGCTGAAAGGGTGCCAAAACTACTACAGGATTTAATGGCAGAGATGTGAGTTGCTGCTTACCTGAGAACCTCTGGCATTTGATGCAAGCCCTGACTTCCCTGCAGACATTAGGAAATAAGGTGGGCCAGTAATACCCAGCTCGGAGGATCTTGTGAGCCGTGGTCTTCCAGAAATAATGGCCACCGCAGAGACCACTATGGAAATCGGTCATGACCTTCTGGGCTTGTTGCGGGTCCAGATACCTTAGTAATACTTCCAGAGGATATTTCCAATACAAGGCTTGGTCAATAAGGCAATATCTGACCGCTTTGAGTTTTAAAGCCCTAGCCTTACTTTTTCCCAATCCATCAGGGGGCTTTAATTCTTTCAGAAAGTACAAGATGTCCTTGTACCAGGGGCATGTTGCTAATGGTATGATAGTATGAGAATCCTCGTCGGATGACTCAACTTGTTCGTTGATGAAGTTAATTCCCAAGGCCTTACAGTTGGATTCAGCCAGCAGCTTGGCCAAACCCTGCCCCTTTATCAGCTTAGTGGGCTTAATCTCCAAATCAAATTCTAGGATCTTGGCAATCCATTTACCTCTTTTTCCATCTATGTCAGGCTGTACAAGAATGTCCTTCACAGAGGTTGAAGGGACATATGCAGTGATTTTTTAATGCAAGACATAGACTCTGAAAGCCTTGAGGGCTTTCACCAGGGCATAAGCCTGCTTCTCCATTATCTTGTATCAGAGTTCTGCATCTCTCAGTGCCTTTCTAAATAAGGCAATAGGTTGCTCTTGTCCTTGATCATTTTTCTGCAGTAAGACTGCTGCTACTATATCAAAAGAAGCGAAAGAAAACATCAGAAAATCTTTGGAATAATCGGGACTGATTAGCACAGGTGCCTCAATCAACGCCTTCTTTATTTGATCGAAAGATTCCCTGGGTTCAGAAGTCCATTTTATTTCATGGCCCTTCCTGAGCATGGCCATAATATGTTTCACCAACTCAGAAAAATTTGAAACAAATCTCCTCAGAAAATTAATCCTCCCCAAAAATGTCTGAACCTCTTTCTTAGATCTAGGAAGTGACAGGGCCTGAATTGCTTCTACCCTGTCAGGATCAATTCTCACCCCCTCTGTTGATACTATATGGCCTAATAGTTTTCCCTCCCACATAGAAAACAATGWTTTTTTGGGGTTTAAAGATAGGCCATACCTCTGACACTTCAGGAAAACTCTTTTTAAGTGGCAGCGATGCTCTTTGTCAGTCTTGGAGAAGACCGTGATGTTGTCCAAGTAAATCATCATGAACTTATWTTTTTCTCCGATGAAGGCTATGTTCATGTCTCGCTGAAACGTTGCTCCTGCATTAATCAGCCCGAAAGGCATTTTTGCATACATGAATGTGCCCCAAGGGGTGGTGAAGGTTGTTTTTTCCCTGTCCTCAGGCATGACTGATATCTGATTGTAGCCAGAGAAACCATCAATCATGGATATTCTGGAAGCACCAATGACCCTCTGTAATATGTGCTCCGTGTTGGGTAGGGGGTAATTAAATTTCCTTGAGCTTCTGTTCAGGTTTCTGAAATCAACACAGCGTCTGATTTATCCACTTTTATTTCTTACTGGGACCAAGTTGGCCACCCAGTCAGAATATCTCAAGGGGACAATGGTTTGGGCATCCAACAACTTTTTCACTTCCCTCTCCATGACAGGTAGTAGCATGGGATTTATTTGTCTTAGCTTTTTCTTGAATGGATTGGCCTCTTATTTTAGTGGGATCTTGTGCTCAATGAATGATGTGTCATACGTCTTGATATCTTCGTAGGTCCATGCAAACACATCAGCAAACTCTCTCAGCAACTTAGTATATCCGACCCTCTGCTCCTTAGTCAAACTTCTTGACAGCTTGACCAATTTGGGCTCCTCAGGTGTGCCTATGTTGCACTCAGCTGTATCAGCATCATCACCTGAGATTCTTCCCCTTACTTCCACATCATTTCCATCGAACAATCTTTCTAATGGGATCAGACCTCTTGGTATGTGATTGCTCGATAGTTGAATAATCTGGTGGTTAGCCATTTTATTCAAAAACTCCTCAGGGTGGTGGTCACTTTCCTCGTCAGGATCCTCATCTATGTGTGACGCAAAAAAGTCATCAATGGATTGGAGGAATTTCTCGATCTCCGGATCATCTTCAAATACCTTCCAATGTTTGACATTGTCTGGTACAGAGGGTCTGTATCTTATTTTTACATCGGACCCGGCAGTGGGCAACGCAGGAACTTCGAGCAGACTAGCTGAGAAAGCTAGGAAATCAGCTGGAGCATTTTCTTCCCTTGGAATGAAAGAGATGTTGAAAGCCAAGAAGAAACTATCAATCAGATCCCATACCTCGTTCCTGTAATTCTTGAGATGGGGGTGCTTGGTTTGATAAACGTTTTTGACCTGCTGGATGATCAGTTCTGCATCCCCAAACACAGCCATCTCCCTTATTCCCATCTCCTTTGTAGCTCTTAATCCCAGAACCAGGGCTTCATATTCTACCACATTGTTGGTGACTTCAAATTCCAGCTTGTATGACAGAGATATGGTCTCTTGAGAAGGGGATTTGAATACCACTCCCGCACCTGCACCTATACTGGAAGAAGCTCCATCAAAGAACATCTTCCAAACAGAGGTGGTAGGAGGGGTGTTCTCCTGATTAAGACTGAGCTACTTTCTAATATGCAAAGGAGCCTCAGGGGTGTTGGTAAGCTGTAGTAAACTGGAGCCTAAATCAGTGTCCAAAGCGTAAATGGGATGATTGGTTGGGTTGGCTTCATCACTGATTATGTAAGCCAGTTGGGCTTCTCTGTACAGTCTCCTATGTTCCCCTCCAAATACTGGAATGGTGGCATATGTGAGATCCATCTGCAGGGTTCCCCCCAGTCTTTTAATCCAAGATCTTGACAACATCATGCCAAACTTGGGGGGAACATTAGCTACCACAATATCCATGACCATACTCTTCATGGGCAGCTGAAACAAAGAGACTACTAGGTCCTTAATGACTCCCAAACATTGCACCCTACTAGAGTCAAAGAAATAGAGGTCATGATAGGCTCAGGTGACTTCTAGTCCTAACTCTTCCATAACAGTTTTGGGCATGAGGTTGTGGGAGGCCCCTGAATCCATAAGGAAATTATGAAGCACTTTGTCATGTATGTTCAGGGACGTGTAGAAGGGAGGGGATGAATCATCTCTGTCTTCTACCATGGGACCTAGGACAACTGCAGGCCTTTCATCTTGGAGGTTTATGGAGTCTGTAAGAGCGTATGAGGCTTTGGACTTCAACAGCTCAGAGAAACGCTTTTTGAATTCCCCATGTTTAATTAACTCAGTGAGTGGCACAGGAATTCTGATCTTTTGAATCTCATGTTCGAAATTGAAAGAGGACATGGGCTTTGGGATTTCTCTAATTTCACGAACATGATTATGGACGATGGAAGAGAGAGGTTGGACCTTCTTACCTCTATGACTGTCTGCCACTCCATTAGCAGGCTTCTCTACTCTGGAGGATTTCTCTGGAACATCAGGTACTGCTACCCTTTTTTCGGACCTCAGGTTGTACCTGCATCGGCCACCACTAGCTTTGTCTCCCTTGCTCAATTCATTTAGCTGACTGTTTAGGAGAGACTCCTCATATGCTGATTGGGTCAGACGAGGAAAAGGGGGAGTGACTTCTAAACAGTGGATTTTAGGCTCAGGCTCGTCTGTTTCCCTTTCTTGGTCATCGGCCACAAAATTGTTCTGGAAGGGAGCCTGAATTCTTTGGTCGTCCCTGTCTCTCTCCTTCTCTCTGTGCATAGTTGGAGGAGAAAAATTGGTTGGCCTTCTAAAACCTCCTCTATTCTCGGTGGTTTGAGGGCCCTTGTTCATTTGTTTCCTTTCCACCTTTAATCTCTCCATCTCTTCTTTCAGAAAGTTCACCACCTGGGTTAGCTCATTCGCTTGAGGGTGAGGCAGTGATGGGCCAGAAGTTGAGGCTTCTGATTTTCCCTTTCTTCTGTCCGCGTCGGCCTGGTTCCTTAGTCTGTCAGCTACTAGTATGTTGGATTCCACTTCTATAGCTGCATATTGCATCTGAGCTAAAGAGGTGGCTCTTCTTTCTCTTAATAAAAGACAGAAGTCAGGGTCAAATGCACCAGCATAGGAAATATGAGAAGATGCTTCAGAGGGCTTTACTTCTGCAGGAATCTTGTTATACATCTTATTGAATCTTTTGGAGAATTCAGAGACCGACTCTCCCTCCTGTTTCTTCAGAGACCCAAACTCAGTCATGTAATATATGTAATATTTCCTATCTCCCCACTGCCTCGGGAAGACAGTATCCAGAGCTTCGATTCCAGCAATAGATCCAGGGGCCAGTCCCCTAAACCATTTTCTAACTTCACCATCCAAGCTCTGAACAAAGACTCTCATCCAGACATCTTCATTTTCAATTTTCAAATTTTCTACATAACTGTAGAAAGCATCCAGGTGCTCTTCTGTAGCTATGTCTCCTTCCCCGGTGAACTTGGGCATGTACTTCAAGTAGTCTCCAGCATGGAGAGGATTCATAAGATGAGGTAGGATTAAGGGAGCATATCTAGCAGCGACTATGGCATCCATTCTAGTCAGAGGGGGATTAGCACCAGCCATAGGGATATTAGGTGGAGGAGAACTAGGAGGAGAAGGAGTGTGAACGAGAGATGTCGGGAAAAAGGTCCTCACGGGAGACGAGGGGGAAAACAGAGAGAAGTCTAATGGACCAGAATGCATAGCTGCTTCTCTTTGTGCAACAATAGTAACAAAAAGAGGGGTAGTGAAACCTTATGAGAAATGTTGGTGTGAAGGCACAGTTTCGAGGGAAGGGGGAGTGACAAGGATATCTCCCTCTGACACTAGACCAAGAGGAGAAAACTCAGTAGCAACACTCCCAAAATTCAGAAAATGAGAAACCTCAGAGGGAGGGTGACTAGGAAGCTGAGAGGAAGAAAGTGGAGTCTTTACAGAAGGAGGTGGGGAAATACCTGTTTCGGCGATGGAAACTTCTTTCACATAGATCTTTCCCTTTCTGCGTGCTGCTTCTGAGTCAGCTTCAGGTGTCGCTAGAGGCAGGTGTGGATGAGACCGTGTGTGTCTGCCTCTCGAAGCCATAGTTGATAGAGAAGGTTCTCCCTAGTGGAGTCATCACAATGGAATCACCAGGTGCACAGTATCAATCTTCGAGTTTTGATATCTGATGCACCTTCAGAATCAGTTGATCTTTGTCGTTCAAATCCGGGGAAAATATTCAACTTCGTCCCCGGCAACGGCGCCATAAATGTTGGAGTCGGAAGTCACTCATGGATTGCTAGCAGGAGCAGAGATTGACACCCATTAGTTTAATGTCACGATTTGTTAAAAAGGGGTGATCAAATGGAGGAAAACTCAGAA
Source organism: Picea sitchensis (assembly GCA_010110895.2). Lineage (NCBI taxonomy): Eukaryota > Viridiplantae > Streptophyta > Pinopsida > Pinales > Pinaceae > Picea > Picea sitchensis. The sequence goes on from SNQJ01S0064655.1 coordinate 89,229, forward strand.
CGATATCATCCCAACTTAGAAACTAGGCCAGGCATGCATGGACGAATGAGGTCTTGATAAACTTCAAATAGTGAGTCGTAGTAAAGGGTGAGTAAGGGGAAGAATTGCATTAGAAGAGTGCGAAGGTCTTATCACAAACATCCGGTTTGTAACAGATTGGAGAAGAAGGCATTCAAACGCAAAATCCTTTTACATCCAAACACAGAAAACCAGAGGGCACAACAATGCCACAACAAATCCTTTATCATAACAAGATTGTTCAATCCACGCGAATCCTTCAACTGTGGACTCTCTGGCATGAGATGAAATATAGATGGAAAAATAAAATTGTTTGTCATAAACCAAGAAGTCTCAAACACAGAGGCATAACCAAGAAACCAGAGTATTTGTTGAAACTTTATAGTCGGGAGCTTAGCTCTACCATTGATAGATACAAAAATGGCGAAAATGCCTACATATACTTAGAACAATCAACAGCAGCAGAACCAAGACAATGCATTGAAAGCTTTGCGTCTGCACGGCTTCTGACAATCAACTTCTGAAGGGTCATGCAACTTAAGTCAGACGCAATATAATTCTTTGACAGTTCCAATGGCGAATCGACGTTCCTTTAATTCATGGCCGTGCTTTCCCATTATGGCGGAGATGATGTCTAACCACCACCAACCACTTCAATAACTGCTTCTTGGGATTGAGGACGACCCGGCCAACTTAGCATTTCGGGATATGGAAGACTCATCGCGCTGCCACCTGGAATAACTGAATGGCTTGACGAATGGGTGTGGAGACTAGCACGAAGGATGGGGCGCATGACAGGAGTGGTAGCGTTGGACTATAGAGGGCGTGAAAGAAGTGGCGAGGTGCGAGAAGGGCGACAGAGGAGGGAACATGTCGGAAGGGGGAAGATGAGGGATAATGGACTTTCTCTTTGGTGAGAGGCTGACGTGGAAAGGAGCGGGGCATGTGGCCAACAACGAGTGGATGAAGAGAAGGACGGAGGACCACGCAGACCAAAGCGGGGAGGTGGATGGATGACATGTGGCAGCAGGAGAAAGGTGGGAAGGAAGATGACATGATGGGAGGAGGGCCCACGTAGGTTAACGATAGGGTAGCTGAGAGGGATGAGGCCTTCCATGAGCCGTTGATCCGGGCTCCTTGATCGTGGTTGTCGGAGAGCTGCGCCCACTCCTTGATCGTGGTTGTCGGAGAGCTGCGCCCACGATCCCGGACCCCCGCTGCGCGGCAGAAAGGCAGGGGAGGTGCGGAATCCAATATGCACCGGTGATCTGAGTGCGCGGATGCCTGCCGCCCAGATCCGCCTGTTGTGACATGGATTTTGACCCCCCCGCGCTTAAAGGTAGAAAGGAGGGGGGGGTCCGGAATTCACTGTGCACCGTTGATCTGGGCGCGCAAATCCCAGCCGTCCAGAATTGATTTTCGTTTAACATAGACTCATTCGTGCCCAAAACTTAGGACAAGTGGGTTTTAACCCATTCTTTTACATTCTAACCCCCTTACAATAAATATCGCTAACACAAGGGTAAGATAAAGTTGTCTAGAACTCCATGTTATCACTATGTAAATTGGTATCTCTGTGTAATTAACATATAATACAAGTGTTGTCCATAAATATCACTATCTAAAACAATACAGTATGCGGTCTATAGAAATTTATGACTAATAAAATCATTGTTTGAATAGACTATGGATGGAAATGTAGTCAACATAGCAAGAATCGCCATGCTGTCAGTTCCATGAACCCTACTGTAATTCGCCTTCAACGCTGACATTCTAATGTAGCGGTGACATTCACATCTAAGGCATTGATATCGATGCCTGGAAACTCAGGGGTAAATGTTGTCTACCAAACACGCAAAGGTAATTTGTTGTCTCTCGAATAATCTGTAAAGAATAAATGATATTATCAATCGTTACAACACCATGTTTACATAGCCACCCGAAGGCTCGACTAAAATGCAGTCACAAACACCACCCAAGCACCATCACAATCGTTGCCCAGAAACAGTCATGATCGCTGCTACAAATTCACCGTCAATCAATTAGCTTCACTGCCTCCCATCAATGGTACTGTAATAATTCATTCATTAAGCCATCCAATTAATGAATAAATTCGCTAGCCACTATATATAACTTCGCTGATATTAAATTCCAACAAAAACATAGTATTTCAAGAAATCGGTTGTCAATTGACATCAAAAATTTGCTGCCATTAAACGTTAAACACATTGTTGCCATAAGAACTATAAATCTCTCTTAATGTCTTTTACAAATTTTCCAGACATTACAAATGCATCGACCCTTCAACACTTGTGTCATAATAACATAAGGTTGGGTTTAACAAAAACAATTGTCAGTAAAAGGACAATTCACAGTCTGTATATATATAAACAAGGCCAATTCAAAGAGAAAAATCCTGGGTCTAGGTAGAGTGCAATGCCAAGGATTGAACAGGTAAAGAGTAAATGATATGTACAGATAATCCTTAATCAACTGCCAAAATAATTTGCTACTTATTAGCTAAGAATACAAATGTTTTGCTACCCAACTATACTAACACAACAGGTGATTCACTTTTTCTCCAAAAAGATAACAGACAGAGATCAATAAGAATCCAAGGTCAAATTCGCCTCCAGGGATAGGTTAAATAATAAAGAAGACATATCTTTGGCAGGTGTAAAAACGCAGGCTGAAAATTGACACCAGCGTTATCCAAATCCAGAGTACCCAATAAAACGCCGACCTAGAAGTTTAATTTTTTTTGTTTCATTTTCTAAGATGCCCAACAACATAGATTTACATTAGATTATTTTGCATTCCAAGATACTAGTACGAGAAAAATTTGCAGACTGGTATTAAATCCTTTCATTTCCAGGGTACCAATAAAAATTGTAGACTGAATTAAATCCTAGACTGAGATTAAATCTTTTCATTACCAGGATATCAATGAAATTCCTTACATTACCAGTATAAAAATATATAAAAAAAAAACATAGTGAGATTAAATCTTTTCATTAGTAGGATATCATTAAAATTGCGGATTGAAATAAACTTCTTTACATTACCAGGATAACAATCCATGCAGGCAATAGTAAGGGAACGCAAGGGTCCATTGGGAGAGGTCATTGAGAGATGATCGCAGGGAAAACCAACAAAACGCAAGAATTCCATACGCAGAGGTACTTTGCTAGAGGGTGCAAGAAAACAAACTCCCAAGGACAACAATAGAAGTACACCATGGATGGGTTCATCCTTCACTTCACCATCCTTGCATAGAAAAGAAGGGCGTTGAGATCCATAGGTCGTTTAACACTAAGGATACGACCGTAGATCAGGCTCCTAGAAGACTTCTCAAGAGAGGACTGGTGAGCTAGGGTTGAAGGGAAATAACACGATGGTCTCAATCAAAACACCACAGGAGGTCAGGACATGCGGGAAATGAAGGTCATGGGAAACCAATCAATCAATCAACTAGGCCATAAAAAAAAAATTCTTGAATCCAGACCACCCATTTACCTACCCAAAATAAACATGTGTATCCAAATCATAAATCCTACAACAATCTACCATACAAATGAAGAAAGTGTATCGTTTCCTGATCGCATGCTCTGAGTGGACGTCTTGCGCGCTCAGTGCAACTCCTGCTTGCCGACCGACGAGACTTCACTGGTACCTCCCAGCCAATGCTAGGGGTACTCTTCTCCCTCCTTAGCCCCTCGAGCTGCAAAGGGGCCACACACTCACTATCCAGAGATTTCAGCTAGCTCCCAACTCACCTCGCAAGGCCGAGCTACCACTCCTCACTGAGTTGGGTATCCCAACTCCCACAAGTTAAGTCAATCAAGTAGATAATTCTACAATGTAACATTATGCAAACAGAAGAATATCCTTCATCCTTCTCCTTCCTTCATTATATAGAGTTTCGAACTTCCTTTCTTTCTTAAGATCTCATTTAACTAAAGTTTTAAAAATAAATTCCTAAAAATTCCTCTCCGTACAAGTGCCCTCCATCCCCTACATTCCTCCATAAATTAATTTCTTTAATTAATCAATTATCTTCATTTCCCTCACCCACCTAGAGTTACTCCTAGAATCACTCCTAGGTGTCTCCAAATTCTCTTATAGCTTTTAATGGCTTTCCCTATTATTAAATTGCTAGTTCAATTTAAATTAGAAATCTCTTAAATGGTAGATACTTTTCTAAGTTTGACTTTTCACTTTTCCCTTATGTTCCCCTTTTTCCCTTTTTATGTTTACCTCTTTTCCTAGTTTCCTAAATTTTTAGATTTTTCCCTCTTTCCCCTTTTTGTTAGAACTCAAGAAGGAAGGTGTGGAAATTAACCCCCCTTTTCCCTTTTCTCATTAAATTAATATATTTTAAATTATCATATAATAATAAAACAATTAATTCCCTTTTTAAATTTTAATCCAACATATTTTTTTTATGAAACAATTAATTTCTTATTCCCTTTGTGTTCCAAGATATAACAAAGGTCATAATTATTATTTATGTTGTTGTTATTATTATTATTATTATTATTAGATAGATTAAATTTTACCACTAGGATAGTCTAGACTTAAACCTTAAATTTTTGTGATGGGGGACATTTTATTAGCGAAAAAGTTTTTTTTTTTTAAATTCTTATCACAGTGTTCATCCTAAGGCCGACTAGGTTCATTCATTTATCAAAACAACGTGACATGCCCTTCAGGACGCACTAGGTGCTCCAAGGGTGCCACTCGCCCTAATATGTTTCCCTTGCGCAACGCGCTCTTCATGATGCACTACGTGCTCCAAGGGTTCCACTCGCCTCTTGACTGAGTTGGTAGACATCTAAAACCCTTGGAGTCAATACTCTGCCAGGTGAACTTGTGGGAAACTAAGGGCCTCTAAGGAATAAGGCCCCGACCTTATTGCGCGTTGTTGGGTCACATATTTGTCCATATTTTCATCATCTATAGACATCCATTCCATCCCTTCTCCATCCCATTATCGTTCATTTATCATTCCACTTGCCATACATTTCCTACAACTGCTCATAAAAGGACATATTATTCCTATTATGCTTTAGTGGTTAATAATTATTATTCTTTCTTCATTTTTAATGAATTAAACACTATTATACATGATTTTTCTGATGATGGTTTGACAAGCGATTTTATGTATCAATAGTTGCAGCAATCAAGGTTCCAACCTCCAAGTGACACATGTGAGTTCCAACTCGTTGTTAACCATTTTCAGTGAAAAATGTGGAAGATAAGAAGAGACAAATTTGCGTGGAATATTATGAGCCGATGAGGATGAATCTTGACAATCCAAGAAATGGGTTTTGTTCAAAATGGGCCTAATTGAGTTTAACGTTGGTCGTTTGCCAATTGGAGCTACGGTTTGAGAGAAATAGTTGGTTCTTTAAAAGGGTATTTTCCATATTTACAATTGCGGCTGGTTCTCTAAACTTAGCAATTTGTTTGAGCAACCCAATGATTTGGAGATTTGATTTGTATAAATAAGACCTCTTCAATTAGGAGAGAGGCACTCATGAAATTATATAGAATTTATTTGTAAGAAAGATCTGAACTTATTTAATTTATGAGTTTTCTTCAATAATACAAAGGAGCCGATGGATCTGCAATTATGTGCAACTTTCTCTTGATCTTGTAAGTCTTTTGGCCATGCATGCTAGGTGAGGCAGGGCCCCCTCAATCTGGTATGTGTTGGTCTTATTCATTTACTTGTATTTTTCTTTTCATTGTCTTAATTTATATTGGTTTATGATTAGTTGATCACTGCTTACAGTTGTGTGTTGTTTATTAGATTGCTCTTATAGTAAGATTCAATTCATGTTGTTGTTACTTTTTTTTCTTAATAATCCTTTAATTTATGTAAGAGTGTGGTAGTGGTTTTATTTCAGCTGAGTGTATTTTGAAGCAAGAGTGGATTTGATTGATTTTAAGTTATGTGTTTTATTTTATTAATTAGATAATAGTGTTAGTTGGAATTTGCTGCTTGCATATATTGTGCATGGTAACTTTGAAATAAAAGACTTCCTCGAGTTGAAAATTGAATAGTTGGGAAAATACTCCAATGCAATTAATTCAACATTAGTTTAGCCCAATGTAGCGAATGTTGTTCCTTTGAGTGTAGTTTTTTTTCATTTGAAAGGAACAACTGTCGTTCCTTTCGCGTGATTGTTGTTCCTTTGAGTGTAGTTGTTGTTCATTTAAAAAGAACAACTGTTGTTCCTTTTGCGCGACTGGTGTTCCTTTGAGTGTAGTTGATGTTCATTTGAAATTAACATATGTCGTTTCTTTCACGTGACTGTTGTTCCTTTGAGGGTAGTTTCTATTCATTTGAAAGGAACAACTGTCGTTCCCTTTATGATTGTTACTCCTTTATAGGTTTTGTGTCTCTGAAGGTTGGGTATTGAAAACGGAAGGTAAGAACCTACATAGGCAACAAGTAAAATGCTTGTGTCATGCCTACCTTTGGCTGATGCATAGAGGTTGATTTTAGGACATATTTAGAGCCCAACATTTTGGCGCCATTGCCGAGGAAGTTATAAAGGGTGCACAAATCCAATTTACATTGTTTTTTTAGTTTCATGCTCTTGACTCCGAGGTGAAGGGTCAAGGTTTGTAGGTTTCTTGATTGTTTCTTTCTTTGCATTTAGTTTTTAGTTTTTGGTCCTGAATCTTATCATATCTATTAGTGGTGATGTAAGAACCACCCATCCTACTCACAAGTTGACAGGAACATTTGAAGAAGGAGCCTTGAGATACCACATGAAGAATCGAACAAAAAGATGGCAGGTAAGAAGGAGACAGAAGTTGTTACCTTTGAATTCCCCATCAGACATCCTGAAGGAGTGGTACAAATGAAAAGCATACCCCCATCCCAAGTATCCCTTTGAATCTATTTTACAAAACAATTTGAATTTTTGATATTGGGCATCAAACTAAAAAGTTATGGTCAAAATACCAACGGGATGCCAAGCAGACAGCTTAGGAACATAGTTGGGATAGTCACTTTTTGGATGCCTTATTTGATAGATATTGAAAACCTATTTCATTCGTATATTCCCCTATGAGTATATTTTACAACGCAATTTGAATCACTTAATTCCGATATCATATGAGGAAGTTATGACCAAAACACTGGTTGCTTGTCATAAATATGCACTTTGAAAAATCTGTCTTCCCAGGTGTTCATTGGTAAATTTGACTCATCAATTCCTCTTTTCATTAAAACCTTTTTCTATTGGAGATACCTACATGAATCTATTTTCATATCCAATTGGAATCACATCAATCCATCATCAAATGAAAAAAGGTATGCCTAAAACCGTGACTATTGGTCTAGCCCGAAATTTCAAAAACACTTTGTCATGTAGGGTGTTACTGAGCATATTTGGCATATCATAACCTGGAATTTTCAAAACCTGTTTCTAATGGAAATATACCTCTGAATGTACTTTTATTTGGATTTGAAATCACTCAAGCCGGATGAGAAACAAATAAGTTATGATCAAAATATTGTTGAGTAGTATATGTTGGCCAACACTCCTGAACAAGTATAAAATGAATTGTGTTTCATTTATTTTCTTTGGATTTGTTTTATAAGTAACTACATTTTTTTTTGCGTATGTCTTGGATAAAGAGAGACCGTACACCTCTCTTCTCCATGATCTCATGTTTTATTGCAGGTAAGTTCTTATGTTTTGGAGGTCCTTGGAAAATTGAAGAAGGTTAATACATGCATGCGTGATTTTTGAAGACTTTTTCTCAAATTTTCAAATGGATTGAGCACTTAATAAATGGAGAGATTGATGTGAAAACCATACAAAGACCAATGTTTTAGAAGTCAAGTTTCATTGCTACATTAACCATGCCAAGAATCCTTCTAAGAAGACATTATGCTCATCATGCTCATTCACCAACACCGTGATATGCCTATACATTTTTATTTTTTCTCCCTCTACCATTCCATCCATTCCATTACCTTCTACTATATTTCATCACTTTCATACTTTCCACTACAATCACTGCTAACCCATGAATAAAGTCACTTATCTCCCTTACCACTTGTTAATGAAAATCTTTCATCTTCAGTTCTTCAAATCATTTTGTCTATGCTCGCGTTGGATGATGTGAGATTCCTTAAGGCCCTCCTTCTAACAAATCTCATCCCATCGAATCCAACACATCAACTGGGATTGAGGTTAGAGTTTCATAGCGCCCTGGGATCTGCATATATCAATGGTAGATCTCATTGTTGTTAATCATGGGGATTCATCAATGCCTCGTGATTGACAAATCTTGCAGGTGACTCAACTCCAATAAATCCATTCGTACCTATAAAGATGCACTAAGGTACTTTAGAGCTCACTGTCATCAAAGGTGACTTTCTTAACGTTGGTTAATGACATACATTAATGGTCGGTAATCCAACGATTTATTTCCATGCTCGACTTCAGCACATTCATTCACATGGTAAGAATTGTACCTCGGTTTTGTAGCAGTTGAAGATTATGTGATCTAATGGTTTCAACAGTGATTTGCAGCATCATTTGTTTCAGTAGTTATGTAGTCCCTTTTCATTTGATTTTAAGAATTTGATTTTCAGAATAAGAGAAGGAGATTTCTTCTTTTGTAGCAGAATTCTTCATCATCATTTGTTTCAGCAATAGTAGTCTTACATGCAGCCATCACAACATCATTTCAAATCAGATTCAACCTCATTATATTTCAGCTCTCATATACATCTGTCTCGGCATCAGTTTTTCTTACATCAACTTCAACAGACATCAATCCATCCATGCCAATCAAATCTTTCATGGAGGTAAAACTTGAGGTAAAATAGCATGAGTTTTTGATTTATTAAAGATTTAGGAAAATGTCATGAAGAACCACTAAGTATTTATATTCTCCATTTTCATATCATAACTCATCTATTACCTCTCTTATCCATCCATTACCATATCAACCTTCACCTCATGCACTCCCAACACCCAAGTCAAGTCCTTCCCTACATCTCCTAACATCCAAGCATGAGCAATTGATTTGTTGTTGCCACATAAGAACCAAAATAGAGAGAGGAAGAAGATCATGATGTCCATTTTCATACAATCATGATAAAAGTCATAGGTATGGTTTCTTTGGTTCATTTCCATGATGTCTTCATTCATCTCATGGGTTTCTAATTATCTTTTCCATCCTTTTGACTCATGGTTCTCCTACATATTGCATATCTTCAAAAAGTTGTTGTTATGGATTCATGAAAGGATACAACATATGTGTTATATGGATTTGAGTCATACATGTTATATGGATTTGATAAGCTACGAAGTTAATGGATGTCCCAAGAATGATTACAATGTTAACCCTTTCATTAATGCCTAGCCCTCCCATATGAACATTGTGTTTGTTTTTCTCGTTTGCAGATATACAACGTTGTTTAAAATAGAGTTATTTTCTCATAAGATTTACCATGGGAGCATGATAATGGTTCTCTTGGGTGGTAGTATGATGATTTTGTGTCAGCCTCTGTTGCCATTATGAAAACATTTGTGTATTTGTCTACAAAAATGCTAATGGAAGGAAGTAGTTATTAAAAGGCAATTGAAACAATGTCTCCACCCAAAATTTGAAAAGGAATTTATGTAGTGGCTTGTTTTAGAGGCACCTTTCCCATAGTTATTGAAAGCAAAAGAAGAAGCCTATGCTACCATACAAAAAAAAAAAAATCACTTTGAGTCATTATCTTTGGCATGCAACAACAATCATTAGTTTCCACCCATGGTTTCATATTCAACCATCTATTCTCAACATCATAATTTTATTGTTGAAATCTTAGAAAGTGAAGGTATATCCAAGGCAAATTCAGATCTCCATTGTGTACTCAGATTTTGGCATGCTAATATAGTCTAGCATGAAATCTATGGCAGAAAATTGGGTCACCATTGGTACATGTGGAAACAAATTTACCTGGGTGTTGGGAAAACTTATTGGAATTTCCAGATTTTGTCAATGGTTGGCTACATTTGTTTTATGATTTATCTTCATTACATGAAGAATGGACCAGCTACTATGCATGCCCTAGAATCTATTTGAAGAAGGATGTTGACTGTCCACAAGAACCTACAGTAAAATAAACTATTGTAGAATCCATCTTCTTTTAAACACATGGGTAGAAATACAGAGGTATGTGGTTCATTTTCTTGGTTCATGATACACTGATGCATGTATTGATTCAAAATTTTTGGGCACTTCATAATGATGGTAAAATATTTGGTCCTTACAATCTTAATGTTATAAATTTTCATGGAAAAGAAGTCTTGTTATCAATAATAAAAACCTGTGAGGTAACCTACAAACAAAGAAAGTTGTTTTGAGATCTAGAATCCCATGATTATAGGGTTGCAATCCCCATAAGTGAAATAAGATTATTGGAGGGTATATCATATGGTATGTGGATTTTAAAATACATATGGTTAAGCATTTGATGGTAAACTCATGACATGGCCAGCTCAATCACATTCTGAGATAACATTTAATGGATTTCCAAGATTGGAGGATTGGTATTCAAGAATTGATAAGGTATTTACAACCAACAGTAAACGATATCCTCTACTAATCATTTTACAGCAAGCTCATGACCAGATTCAAGGTTTGCAGATTGTTTTCCCATTAAAAATGTTGCCTTAAAGTACAAACAAAACTTATTGAGGGAATTTGATGGTGATTGTGTTGTATACATAAGCAAGGGGTACTCAGAGATTATTGTCTTCTTATGCATTAGTTTTCTGCAGAGGATCTCTTTTGAGATTTTGTTTAAGTTTGATTTCATAATGCAACATGAGGAACTGTTATACAATCAGTGTGGGGCAGTTACTATGCATGATGGTTTGTTCTCTCATTTTCCATTCATATTTATTTTTCTCATACATGTTATTTTTCTACAAAAAAGTGCAAAACTTGATTTGGGCATATCTTCCAAATGATGAAATGGGTTGTCATGATTTTTGGTATGATGAAGGATGGGATTAATATGCATACAAAATTCACTTTTTACTTTGAAAAAAATGTGGTGTTGTCAGATCTGTTTCAGGAGAGCTTCAATTACAAGGAGTTTCAACAAGAGGATATCTTGGGATTTGTGTATTGGATTGTTATGATTTTTTGGCAAGAATGTGCATTAAATTGTAACATATAAAAATATCAAAATACCTTCTTCATCTGAATTGTGATTTGCTTGAAAATCGATTGTGTCAACAACATTCAAATGAGTCCTTAATAGCTTGGTTAATGTAATGTATTGAGGTGTATGAGGACATGCAACATTTTCAGTGTGGGGCAAATGTTGGGTCACATATTTGTCCATATTTTCATCATCTATAGACATCCATTCCATCCCTTCTCCATACTATTCTCATTCATTTATCATTCCATTTTCCATACATTTGCTACAACTTCTCATAAGATGACATATTATTCATGTTATGCTTTAGTGGTTAATAATGATTATTCTTCCTTCATTTGTAATGAATTAAAGACCGTTATGCATGATTTTTTTGATGATAGTTTGATGAGTGATTTTATGTATCAATAGTTGCAGTAGTCAAGGTTCCAACCTCCAAATGACACATGTGAGTTCCATCTCGTGGTTAACTATTTTCAGTGAAAAACGTGGTAGATAAGGAGAGATGAATTTACGTGGAATATTTTGAGCAGATGAGGATGTATCTCAAAAATCCCAGACATGGGTTTTCCTCAGAATGGGCCCAATTGAGTTCAACATGGGTCGTTTTCCAATTGAAACTACGGTTTGAGAGAAATCGTTGGTTCTTTCAAAGGGTATTTTCCCGATTTACAGTTGCGATCGGTTCTCTAAACTTAGCAATTTGTTTGAGCAACCCAGGGATTTGGGGATTTGATTTGTATAAATAAGACCTCTTCAATAAGGAGAGAGGCACTCATGAAATTATATAGAATTTATTTGTAAGAAAGAGATGAACTTATGTAATTTCTGAGTTTTCTTCAATAATACAAAGGAGCTGATGCATCTGCAATTATGTGCAACTTTCTCTTGATCTTGTAAGTCTTTTGGCCATGGATGCTAGGTGAGATTGGGCCCCCTCATTATGGTATGTGTTGGTCTTATTCATTTACTTGTATTTTTCTTTTCATTGTCTTAATTTATCTTGGTTTATGATTAGTTGATCACTGCTTAGAGTTGTGTGTTGTTTATTAGATTGCTCTTACAGTAACATTCAATTCATCTTGATGTTACTTTATTTTGTTAATAATCCTTTAATTTATGTAAGAGTGTGGTAGTGGTTTTATTTCAGCTGAGTGTATTTTCAAGCAAGAGCGGATTTGATTGATTTTAAGTCATGTGTTTTATTTTATTAAATAGATAATAGTGTTAGTTGGAATTTGTTGCTTGCATATATTGTGCACGATAACTTTGAAATAAAAGACTTCCTCAGGTTGACAATTGAATAGTTGGGCAAATACTATAATGCAATTAATTCAACATTAGTTTATCCCAATGTAGCGAATGTTGTTCCTTTGAGTGTAGTTTCCATTCATTTGAAAGGAACAATTGGCGTTCCTTTCGTGCGACTGTTGTTCCTTTGAGTGTAGTTGTTGTTCATTTGAAAGGAACAATTGTTGTTCCTTTCATGTGACTGTTGTTCCCTTGAAAGGAATAGTTGTCGTTCCTTTTAAGTGATTGATGTTCCTTTGAGGGTAGTTTCTATTCATTTGAAAGGAACAACCATCGTTCCCTTTACGATTGTTGTTCCTTTATAGGTGTTTCATCTCTGGAGGTTGGGTATTGAAAATGAAAGGTAAGAACCTACATAGGAAACAAGTAAAATTCTTGTGCGCCTACCTTTGGCTGATGCATAGAGGTTGATTTTAGGACATATTTAGAGCCCAACATTTTGGTGTAGTTTCTGGGGAAGTTATCAAGGGCGCAAGAGTCCAATTGACATTGCTTTTTTAGTTGCATGTTCTTGACTCCGAGGTGAAGGGTCAAGGTATGTAGGTTTTTTAATTGTTTCTTTATTTGCATTTACTTTTTGGTTTTTGATCCTAAATATTATCATTTCTCTTAGTGGTGATGTAAGCACCACCCATCCTACTCACAAGTTGACAGGAAAATTTGAAGAAGGAGCCTTGAGATAGCACATGAAGAATCCAACAAAAAGATGATAGGTAAGAAGGAGATAGAAGTTGTTACCTTTGAATTCCCCATCAGAGATCCTGAAGGAGTGGTACAAATGCAAAGCATACCCCCATCCTATCTACCAAATTTTCATGGTTTGGCAAATGAAGACCCTGACACATTCTTATTTCAATTTGAAGTACTTTGTAGAGGTTATGGTTATTTTACTAATGATCAAAAGTTGAATGTTTTTCCCCTTACTCTAAAAGGAACATCCCTCCGATGGTTCATGATCCTCGTTGCTAATTCTATACAAAATTGGGAAGACATGAAATATGTATTCTTGCAAAGGTACCAACATTGTTGCAGGGTCAATGACGATATCTTTGGAATGAAACAAGGAGAAGAAGAGAGTTTGGAGGAATATGTGGAGCTCTTTCAATACAACCTTCAAAGATCCAAACGAAAAGAGACCTTGAAAATACTCCTACTCAAAGGAATCCATGATGAATCTTTAGAAATCTTAAATTTGATGGGAACAGGTGATGTATTTCAGTTACCATATGATGATATTTGTGAGTTATGTAGAAGGTATTCAAGAGGGAACTTCAAGATTGGTAAGAATTCTAGTGAGCCTTCTTCTCAATATTTTAAATATACTGCAAAAATAAGAGTTATAGGAGCTGAAATCATTAATTCAATTGAAAATTTTAAAGTTGATATCCTTAAAGCTCATTAAATTCACAATTGGATATTTTGAAGGATAAGAAGAAATGGGAGGAACCTGAAGAAACAGTTTGTCCTCGGTGCCAAAAGAAATATCTTGCAATGGATTTTCCTTTGGATAGTCTCATAATTTGTGACATATGTGACTTGAGTCATTCAGCAAACCATTGCCCCTCCTTACCCAAGATAAAAGCAATATATCAAAGAGATCGAGGAGTTGTAGCAATTTCACCACAACAACCATGGCCTACATGTATGATTCAAAACTCTATCCCTCCATTTCCTTACTCTCACAAGCAATCCTTGAATACTCATACGCCATGGAAACTGTGGCAACCCCAATCTCAGTCCTACCTACCTTGTCCACAAGGTTGGCATGGCCCATCTTATGATCCCATGACTACTTTCCCTCATGTTGTGGTAAACACCAATCCTCCATACTTTCCGCAAGCTCTTCAACAACATCCTATTTTCCCATTAAGGTCATCCACACAAACCAATCAGTTATACTTTCCATGCTTAACTTTTCATCAAGCTCATCCATGCCCTACAGAAATTCCTGTTCAACCCACCTCGCACCCTAACCATAATAAAGTAGTCCAGTATACTTATAGTGCTGATCTCCACAACTTTCCTACATTTACCACTTATCCTGCCTTACCTACACCATTGCAACAAATCCATATGATGTCTGGGCAGGTTGTAAGTCCAAGAATTGAAAATGAAGTTTCTTATCATCATTAGAAAACCGACAAGATCAGAAAATCTAATGAAAAATAGACATTGGAACCGAAAAGTAAAGCATCTTCTACATCATGGTCACTATATATGAATCTCTTTTGCATTAAGGAATATCAGTTTTCTAAAGAGATTCATGGTGTAACATCTATAGGAAATCAAGGGAACAAGGACTATATTGAATGTTGGTTTCAATCTGTCACCAATCCGCAGCTTCATGTTATACTTCAACAATTCTTGACACTATCATTTCAAGGGAAGTTGGTCTTTCATATCTTGGTATTCATAAAGTTATATTTTTCAGTTGTGGGTATGAGCATATTTGAAACTTTGTTACATAAGTGGCTTCATTGGAAGTATTCTTATACTTGAGTTAATTCATTTTTCAAGTAAAGTAGGGTAGAGTAATGAATGAATTTTCAATAAATGCTTAATGGAATTGATTAGTTCAGTTCTAAGCATTAGTAGCCTAGTTTAGAAATAAAAATGAGACACCTTCAAGAGATCATCATTCGATCGCTTGTAGCCTTGATCTCATGGACTTTATTTCAAAAATCATAATTTTTTTAAGTTTTAGCATTTGTTGCATCACGTTGTGTAAGTCAATCTAGGTACTCAGTGCTTGAATTTTTTGGCATGGGCATGTATTCTATTGAAATTTGTATCATTAAAAACATTCACATCTATTCCAGTGACTTTTTGGTGAGCCATATTTCATTTATTGGATTTTTGTGTCATTTTGGCTTGAACTTTTTACTAAAACACAGTTGGGACAATTTGTTTTTGGGACACCAAATGGATTTATTTTCAAAACCTGTTTACATCCCAAGTATCCCTTTGAATGTAGTTTCTAAACCAATTTGAATTTTTGATACTGGGCATCAAACTAAAAATTTATGGTCAAAATACCAACGGGATGTCAAGCAGACAGCTTAGGAACATAGTTGGGACAGTCACTTTTTGGATGCCTTATTGGATAGATATTGAAAACCTATTTCATTGGTATATTCCCCTATGAGTCTAGTTTACAAAACAATTTTAATCACTCAATTTCGATATCATATGAGGAAGTTATGACCAAAACACTGGTTGCTTGTCATAAATATGCACTTTGAAAAATCTGTCTTCCTAGATGTTCATTGTTTTTGACTCATCAATTCCTCTTGTCATTAAAAATTGTTTCTATTGGAGATACCTACATGAATTTAATTTCATATCCAATTGGAATCACATCAATCTGTCGTCAAACAAAAAATGTATGCCTAAAACCGTGACTATTGGTCTAGCCCGAAATTTGAAAAACACCTTGTCATGCAGGGTGTTACTGAGCATATTTGGCATATCATCACATGAAATTTTCAAAACATGTTTCTAATGGAAATAGACCCCTGCATGTACTTTTATTTGGATTTGGAATCACTCAAATTGGATGAGAAAAAAATAAATTATGATCGAAATATTGTTGAGTAGTATATGTTGACCAACACTGCTAAACAGGTATAAAATGAATTTTGTTTCATTTATTTTCTTTGGATTTGTTTTATAAGTAACTACATGTTCTTTTTTTGGTATGTCTTGGATGAAGAGAGACCGTACACCTCTCTTCTCCATGATCTCATGTTTTATTGCAGGTAAGTGCTTATGTTTTGCAGGTCCTTGGAAAATCAAAGAAGGTTAATACATGCATGAGTGATTCTTGAAGACTTTTTCTCAAATTTTCAAATGGATTGAGCACTTAATAAATGGAGAGATTGATATGAAAACCATACAAAGACCAATGTTTCAGAATTTAAGTTTCATTTCTACCTTAACTATGCCAAGAATCCTTCTAAGAAGACATTATGCTCATCATGCTCATTCACCAACACTATGATATGCCTATACATATTTTTTTTCTTCTTTCCCTCTACCATTCCATCCATTCCATTACCTTCTGCTCCATTTGACCACTTCCATAGCTTCCATTCCAATCACTGCTAACCCATGAATAAAGTCACTTATCTCCCTTACCACTTACTAATGAAAATATTTCATCTTCAGTTCTTCAAATCATTTTTTCTATGCTCGCATTGGATGATGTGAGATTCCTTAAGGCCCTCCTTCTAACAAATCTCATCCCATCGAATCCAACACATCATATGAGATTGAGGTTAGAGTTTCATAGTGCCCTGGGATCTGCATACATCAATGGTAGATCTCATTGTTGTTAATCACGGGGATTCATCAATGCCTCTTGATTGACAAATCTTGCAAGTGACTCGACTCCAACAAATCCATTCGTACCTGTCAATATGCACTAAGGTACTCTAGAGATCACTGTCATCAAAGGTGACTTTCATCAGGTTGGTTAACGACATACATTAATGGAAGATAATCCAACGATTTATTTCCATGCTCGACATCAGCACATTCATTCACATGGTAAGAATTGTACCTTGGTTTTGTAGCAGTTGAAGATTATGTGATCTAATGGTTTCAATAGTGATTTGCAACATCATTTGTTTCAGTAGTTCTACAGTCCCTTTCCATTTAATTTTAAGCATTTGATTTTCAGAATAAGAGAAGGAGATTGATGCTTTTGTAGCAGAATTCTTCATCATCATTTGTTTCAGCAATAGTAGTCTTACATGTAGCCATCACAACATCATTTCAAATCAGATTCAACCTCATTCTATTTCAGCTCTCATATGCATCTGTCTCGGCATCATTTTGTCTTACATCATCTTCAGCAGACATCAGTCCATCCATGCCAATCAAATCTTTCATGGAGGTAAAACTTGAGGTAAAATAGCATGAGTTTATTTATTTATTAAAGATTTAGGAAAATGTCATGAAGAACCACTAAGTATTTCTATTCTCCATTTTCATATCATAACTCATGAATTACCTCTCTTATCCATCCATTACCATATCAACCTTCACCTCATGCACTCCCAACACCCAAGTCAAGTCCTTCCCTACATCTCCTAACATCCAAGCATGAGCAATTGATTTGTTGCTGCCACATAAGAACTAGAATAGAGAAAGGAAGAAGATCATGATGTCCATTTTCATACAAGCACGCTAAAAGTTAAAGGTATGGTTTCTTTGGTTCATTTCCATGATGTATTCATTCATCTCATGGGTTTCCAATTATCTTTTCCAGCCTTTTGACTCATGGTTCTCCTACATATTGCACATCTTCAAAAAGTTGTTGTTATGGATTCATGAAAGGATACAACATGTGTGTTATATGGATTTGAGTCATACATGTTATATGGATTTGATAGGCTACGAAGTTAATGGATGTCCCAATAATGATTACAATTCTAACCCTTTCATTAATGCCTAGCCCTCCCATATGAACAGTGTGTTTGTTTTTCTCTCTTACCGATATACATCATTGTTTAAAAGAGGGTTATGTGCTCATAAGATTTACCATGGGAGCATGATAATGGTTCTCTTGGTTGGTAGTATGATGATTTTGTGGAAGCCTCTGTTGCCATTAAGAAAACAGATGTGTAGTTGTCTACAAAAATGCTAATGGAAGGAAGTAGTTATTAAAAGGCAATTGAAACAATGTCTCCACCCAAAATTTAAAAAGGAATTTTCGTAGTGGATTGTTTTAGAGGCACCTTTCCTATAGTTATTGCAACCAAAAGAAGAAGCCTATGCTACCATACAAAAAAAGAAAAAATCACTTTGAGTCATTATCTTTGGCATGCAACAACAATCATTAATTTCCGCCCATGGTTTCATATTCGACCATCTATTCTCAACATCATAATTTTATTGTTGAAATATTAGAAAGTGAAGGTATATCCAAGGAAAATTCAGATCTCCATTGTGTACTCAGATTTTGGCATGCTAATACAGTCTAGCATGAAATCTATGGCAGAAAATTGGGTCACCATTGGTACATGTGGTAACAAATTTTCTTGGGTGTTCGGAAAACTTATTGGAATTTCCAGATTTTGTCAATGGTTGGCTACATTTGTTTTATGATTTATCTTCATTACATGAAGAATGGACCAACTACTATGCATGCCCAAGAATATATTTGAAGAAAGAAGTTGACTTTCCACAAGAACCTACAGTAAAATAAACTATTGTAGAATCCATCTTCTTTTAAACACATGGGTAGAAATACAGAGGTATGTGGTTCATTTTCTTGGTTCATGATACACTGATGCATGTATTGATTCAAAAAATTTGGGCACTTCATAATTATGGTAAAGTATTTGGTCCTTACAATATTAATGTTATAAATTTTCATGGAAAAGAAGTCTTGTTATCAATAATGAAAACCTGTGAGGTAACCTACAAACAAAGCAAGTTGTTTTGAGATCTAGAATCCCATGATTACAGGGTTGCAATCCCCATAAGTGAAATAAGATTATTGGAGGGTATATCATATGGTATGTGGATTGTCAAATACATATGGTTAATAATTTGATGGTAAACTCATGACATGGCCATCTTAATCACATTCTG